>JAKOGI010003452.1:0-37500 GCA_029747015.1 Carnegiea gigantea | reverse complement strand
CCTGAAATCACCAAATTCATACATTAGAGTTAAGTACAACAAACAACACTACTAGAAGCAAAAAACTTCTAAAAAAATTGCAGGATGTAATATCTGTTAGTCTTTATAACTAGGTATTCTCACTCTACAAACATCATGCCAAACCATAGAATTGTTTTTTTCAAAATAGATAAACAAGCTTTGAAGTCGAGGTTTTATAGGGAAGTTTCTCAAGAAATTAGTAGTGATTTTACTTTCAACATGAACTCCATTGTTTTTCCACCTGTTAGTACCACAAATACAATAAGAATCTTGCGCCCATGTTCCTTCCAGTACATAATGCAATCTTCAGGGTCATGCATGAATTTTGTTGTAATCTAACCCCAATCACTTACCATTTTCTTTGCTTTATTGACAGATCGAGGAATCTTCGCTTTAGGCATCACTTCTCTAAGCAACTCTAGAAGATCACCAAATGTGGCATTTGTTATTATCCCGTAAAAAGGTAGACTCGAATTGTGAAAAACAATTTCGAGAAGTTTTTGCAACCAAAATGCAACTCTTGCATCCTTCTTCAACTAACTCATAAAACTTTTTTGCATCCTCAATCAATTCATCACCTGCTCCCCCCTCCACTACGTCTCTAAATGTATTGTATACCAATCCATCAATGTCATTATGAACATCTCCTCCAACTCGATGATCATCACTATCGGCATCATCCTCTCTACACTTTGCTTGTAAGTTATTTTGTACTATCAAGTAATTCCTTATAACCATTTAGAAAACCATAAACAACCAAATGATCTTCGACTTCATCTTTATAATTCAGACATCATCTTTTACATTTCCCTTATGGACAAAGCATTTCATCATAGCTCATGGCTGCATAGCTAATGAGAACCTTTACTTTTCAAACATATTTAACACTTCCTCTAGGTTAGTTCATCCAACTTCATTTGTCTTTTTTCACAATTAATTTTGCAACGTAGTGAAAATAAAAGAAGTTGTCACAACAAGCTAACATATTACATGAATATATAGCTTATGAGGCCACAAATGTAAGATATAATATCATATAATAAGGATTAGTTATTTAATGTTCACTAATAAAAATAATCTTTAACAAATAAATAAAACAAGTAAATAAGCAAATGAAATCTATACAATACAGTAAAGTGAATAGTTTGAGGAAATTCTGATAGTACTTTTCCGCAGGGCTATTAGGTGTGGTGTTCATAATTTTTAGTCCCCTAAACAAAAAATCTTTATAGCATTTCTCTGACCGTTATCCATGTGGGTCTAATTAGTCTTTAAGCAAGTAAACTAATTACATCAATACAATAGAATGAAACCACTTAAATTATTTAATTGAGAAGGTGGTAATAGTACTATAGCTTTATTACTAAGTAAAAATTAAAGAATGCAACCTAATGCCAAAGAGAAAGCAATAACATTGGGGCAACATAAAATCTTCTATTTTTTGTATAATTAATTAAGATAAGATACTAACTAGAAACGGTGTTAAAACATGTGGCCAACTAGAACAAGTAAATTGGCTCAATTTAAATGTCAAATTCATAATGCTTTGAACATTAGTTATTGCAACACCTCTAGAGTTAGAACCGTAGACCTTAATGCTTAAACATACCCATAAAAGTATTTATCCTTAGAGATGAATGAAAGTAGGGGGAAGACTTAGTAAGCTATAAAATAGATACTTAACAAAAATTTCTTTATTTTACAAGCTCAATTTGCGAGTTTGCCACTCTTGATATGCCGTTGTTCCAATTTAGAGTCCAAAAGGCCTAACTCATGTTTCAAGCACTCAAACGATGTGCGTAATTACCAGTATCATTCATTTACACAAATTCATAAGATGACTGTTACCGCCAATCTCAAAGCTATTTATTCAATTATATATTTATACATATCAATTGTTAGCTATATATATGTTTTTCTAGACGTAAAATAATCGAAGGCAATAAGAATCAACTTTTTTTTTTTTTAGATTTTAAAGCTTTTTCAGTTGATACACTGAAAAATGCCAATTGAAAATATATAAGGATTTCGTGTACATGATATTTTTGAAGTACTATTCACAGACTAAACATAATGGATTAGGCATCTTAACTATTCCACAAACTATAAATTTTGATGATTTAGGTTATCTAAGAAACGAGCTAAGGTCACAAGTGAGGTGGTTCAAATCCTACTAAAGGTACAAGGAAATTTTCTTCCCCTTTTGACCCCTTTCACTAGGGATGGTAATGGATTGGGTCTAGGCCAGGTAGATCTAGATCCAAACCTATTTAACTTTTTGGACTTGGACCCAGACCCACCCTAAACCCATTAGGTCTTAAAAGGATGGACATAGAATTAGACCCTATGGGTGTAGCGGGTCTATAGGTCATAAATGTGTTCTAACTGTTTTTCAAATTAAATATTATTTTTTCTAAAATCTAATAAGAGTTACCACATTCTAAAAATAAATAATTGAATTTAGAAGGCATGACATTTAATAAAAAAATCATAGCGATACAAACTATAACTAAGGATTCTTATTTACGTCCTACACACCAAATATGATGTTTTAATACAAGCTACAATGACAAATTCCATCAAATTTGAAACAAATATAACAAAATAGTTCTTCTTCTACAACCAGCAACAAGCAAAGTGGCTTTAGCGTTTATTGGTTAATAGTTACTTTAGCCAATTTCCTTTGCCCACTTTTTTTTTTTTTTTGGGAAAAAAATATTAATGGTTCTTAAATAAGTCTCGGGTCATTCATACCTAGACCCGACCCACATACTCCAAACTCATACCTGCTTAATACCCATCAGATCTTATTTGATTGGATCCATACCCTTCAATTAGGTCAGATCTGATGAATCTTGGTCTTGTCAAGGACTCATTGTCATCCCTATGTTTCACTCTGGCATGCCTTCCTCTATTAGGATTGTTTCCATGAGATACAACCATGATTTGACTAATTAACTTAATCACCTTCTACCCCCCCAAAAAAAAACAATAAGTTCATAGCTATACCATGTACTAGCTTATAATTTGAAAAAAAAAAAAATAAAACAAGTCATATGCCAGCCGTAATCTCACTAAAACACTATAACATAACAGAATCAAAGACCAAATACCAAAATCTAAACAAATTTGACTTAGATAATGCTTAACTATTAGGGTTCGAGCAAATAAATTTTGCTAATATTTTGGTTAGTACAATTCAACTTTACATTGGGTACAGATACTTGAGAAATTTGGAAGATTGTTGGCAAGTAAATATGTCAACGTGAAGACTATGCAAAAAGTGACACCCCACCAAACTAACTAGTACACAAAAGGGAAATACTAGCAGTAAGCCAATTTCAAGCTGTGTTGCTTTCTTCTTCAAAAGTAACGATGGTGGTTCCTGAATCCACAAATTCACCGTACCTAACTAAGAAGGAGATATCACTACTAGATATCTTGCTTTTCGTGGAAACTATAACTAGGGGACCATATTATTAGAATATATTTAAAAGAGACAATATTATGTGGAACCTATTTTAAGGGGACCGTTTACTGTTTTCATTTTCATTTTAGCCTTTAAACTTTTCATATTTGCATTTAAGCCCAAATCCTTAAAACTTACTTTCGAAAATGTAAAATTTCTACATGTGTAATTTTTCTTATAAGTACTACTCGAAACCTTTTTTACACTGGTATTAGAGCTACGTGACCAAAAATAATTAAGATAATTAAGTTAATTAATAATTGATTAAGCCAATTAACTGTGATAATGATAGAATCATCACCTGCTTGCTCTGGACCAGATTATCCACATATTGTTCACTCACCGGAAGTCCTTTCTCCAATAGCACCTCAATTAAACTATATCACTAATATAGTTTTAGAATTAAAACTAGAATTAGCTAAAATTAAGATCGAAGTCAAGCAGCTTAAGAAGCAAGTACTATAATTCACCTTTATCTAGTTAACGAAGTAAGACATAGCGGAAAAGTTACTTCCAGTATTAGTACTCTATTTCAGCATAAATATTTTTTCCAAAATCCAAAAAACAAGAATCCATTTTCTTTGCACGATATAAAAATTCAAAAAGAAGTAGGAGAAAAATCAGATAAAAAATCGACTGAAAAAGTAGAAAACGAAGAAGAAGATGGAGTATAAGCAGTATACTCTTGAACAATTACCGAATATGTTTGATAAAGAACAAAACCTAGAAGTATTAAACAAAATTATGGGCGTAATTAGTGATAAACATGATGTATTATCTGATGATAATGAAGAGACTAATGATATTCAATTAAAAGAAGAAATATATCAATAGATAAACCTTATTAAACTAAAGGATCTTAATGTGTTACATACAGAAGAAATTAGAAGAAAATTGGATAAAAACTATGGTAAAATGATTGTTGAAGATAAGATTAATGAAATTGGAGAAGAACTCGACTTAGGAGAAATAGAGACCAATTTGGTTAACAATGTTGCTCCTAAACCTGAAGAATTTGGTGAACCTTCTAGAAGAAATACTCATTTTATAAGACCTAGGTACATTCTAGCAGGACGTATAACCAATTTTTCCTTCGGGTTCATCCCAAGGAAAAATACTACCTTTGAAGAAGTTGGCCTTACTCCAATTAATCAGATGGAATACATCTTAAACATAGATGGAGCTCCTAATAGAGAAGAAATATTTGAACATTGGAATACAGATATGAATACTGTCTTAAATCTAAATACTACCTGAACTACTGTAAATTTCCTAAACTACATTGAACGTAATTTCTCTGGTGTTGTAGCTGGCTGGTATAATTCATTAAATGAAGATGGTAAGAATACATTATGAATGATGGAAATACCGGCTGCTGTGTTCAAAAATCTATGTAAGGAAATTGAAACTGAATTTATTGGAGCTAAACTTGATTATGAAGAAAAGGCAAGAGAATCGAAGAGAAAGATTAATAATATAGAATTATGGGATATGAGATATCTGAAAAATTAAATTGTTGAATTTAGTTAACATTATTACAAAATAGGGCATAAGGAAACTAATTTTGGTATGTTCTATGACAAATTGCCATATCCCATAAATTCCATAATTAATGAAAAGTACATCACATAGTTTGAACGAGCAGATGTCATTGATACTCTTAGTTTGAGAATCTCTTATTTAAGAAAATGGGTCAATGATCAATGTCTTAATCTCCAAAAGCAAACGAAAATTAAGAAATAATTTCTAACTTGTTAAGATTCACCTCACCAATGGAAAAAAGAACCTAAAAGCATAAGAAAGAGAAAATTTTATAAGAAAAAGAGCTTTAATAGGCAAAGGGGACGAGAAATATAAAAGAAAATATTATAACAAATCAAGTCCTAAAAAATATAGATTTATTAGGAAAGTGGGTTATTGTCATGCAGGGAAAAACAACTAGAAATGCCGGTATGAGGAGAAGTAGGACATTATGCTAATGAATGCAAAAATAGGAAGAATAACAAGCTTATTGAAACTTTGAATAGCCTAGATTATGTTGGGCTTATTGAAGATGAGGCCTTAGACCTGGCCCTGAATAACAGCAAAGGGATTGTTGAAATTATATTGGACAATGAATATGAAGAAAGTGATTATGAAGAGACAAGTTATATGATGAAAAGCAGTATGATTAGTCTTAGTGATCTTCAAGGAGAAGAATTCGTTGTAGACAATGATCACGAGGAAGTCAAAAGAGATTGGGTCTTTCCCATAATCCAAAAGGACATGATCTATAAAAAATCCATCTTTCAATAAAAGAGCAAGTATGTTTGTGAGATGATCAAAGGAGATCGAGAAATCAAAGACTGTGAGTATGATGTGGGAGAAGTTAATCTCATTAATTGGGAAAACATCCTTAAGCATAACAAAGATAGAAAATATAGGTATATCTATGTTGGAAGTGACCAAGTTCAAATCACTCCATTACAATATTATAGTAAAGATATTGATCTTTATACTTTACTATGTGATATTAAGCATACCAAATTCAATAATCAAATGATCACAGGGATTAAGACCAACCTATGTAATAGATCAGTAGGATTTAATTATCGACGAGATATTTTGTGAGTCTGAAAGATGAATGTGCTAAAAATTTCCTATCTCTTAAGATTAAAACAGTTGGAATGGACATGAAAAGAGGACGATATCCATTAAAAATATTTTGAAAAATTATCTACAAATTAGATAATACTATAGATTCAAAGACTAAGGCCACAATGATATAGGCAGAAAAATTTGAAAGTCTTACCCCTATGCAAAAGATCCAGAGGATCAAATCTAATCCACAGGAGATAAAAATTGATCGATCATGGATATCTAGCTTCACCAACCCTACAAAAATTAATAAGAAAAATGAGATAAAAATTGATAAGAAATGTAAAATAACCATTAAATCCCAATTATTAAGAAGTATGAGTGCAAGATCCGAATGTGGACAAGGATCTTCTTCAGTCAAAGAAGAGCATAAAGAAGATGATACAATTAGTATGACCAGTGAAATGAGTAGAATAGGTTTTTACCCCACAAGACACAGTGTAGACAAAAGTATGGGTTTAGATAGGAAAGTCGTTCGGTATAAAACAAGAACTATTAGTGAGTTAAGTTATGAGGATGAATTAGTCAAAAATATGACTATAGTGATATGCTATGAAGTCACCAACAGAAATCCTAATAGCATCTATATCCTAATAAACGTACGCTTAGAGGGATATAATAAATATGAGTTATGTGCCAATATAAATGGTGATTGTTCTGTATGCTTTGGAAAAAGACCATTATTTTCAGAGTTTATGTGGAAAAGAGCTAAAAATTCTTTACAAGTAAGGATAGCAGGTAATGGCATTATGAGTCACAATGAAGCCATAGAAGGGTTATTTATAGAATTAGGAGGAGTCCAATGCATTATACCAGTTCTATGGGCTATTGATCAACCGTCTCATGATATCATTATTGAAAAATTTTCAGAGACTATATTCTCCATGCACACAGAGCATAAATCAAATAATATTTATAATTAATGGTCACTCAATTCCTACTGAAAAAATTAAGCAAGGCTTACACTCATCAAAAAATTGAATTTACATGCAACTAGTGTGATGAAAAGGTAATGCCTGCATAATGTTATATAGCACTGACAATCTGATTACTTGAGTTATCTATCAAAGAACATATTATCGAACAACAAGAAAAATTATACAGAGAGCTCTACTCTGATAATCCACTAAAATTTTGGGATAAGGATAAGACAATTGCAAAAATTACTCTGTTAAATCCCAATACTATTATTCGGGTCAAACAAATGGTGCATGCACACCAGGATATCCAGGAATTTAGTAAACAAATTAAAGAGTTTTTGGGTAAAGGATTACTCAAGAATAGGAAGAGTCTTCACACCGGCCCCGCTTTCATAGTAAGCAATCATGCTGAAGAAAAGAGAGGAAAAGCAAGAATGGTAATCAACTATAAAAAGCTCAATGATAATACTGTCTTTGATTGTTATTGCATTCCTAACAAAGCAGTTCTTTTCAACAGAATTGAAGGTGCCTATTGGTACTCAAAAATGGATTGCAAAAGCAGTTATTGGCAGATAAAAATAGATGAGGAAAGTATCCCTTTAATTGCATTTAGTGCCCCATAAGGACATTATGAATGAATAGTAATACCATTTGGTCTTAAAAATGCACCTTAAATACTCCAAAGAAGAATGGATAATATCTTTAAAGACCTTAATTATTGTTGTTTAGTTTACATTGATGATATTCTTGCCTTTTTCAAGACCATAGGACATCACAAAGATAATGTTTTAGCTATCTCCCAAAGGTGTATTGATCATGGTATTATACTTGAAAAGAACGAGTGCATTTATGGAGAACAAGAAATTGAGTTCTTACGCTTAGAGATAAAAGTTGGACAAATCATCCTATAAAAACATATTTTAGAAAAAATAGAAAATTTTTCTGAAAAGATTGAAGATAAGAAACAACTAGAAAGGTTTTTTAGATGCCTTACCTCTGCTTCAGATTTCATTAAAGATTTAGCTATAATGAGAAAGCCATTGCAACAGAAATTTAAGAAAGAAGTAAGTTGGACATAGACTACTAATGATACAAAGATTGTTTCAAATTTCAAAAAGATGTGCAAAAATCTTCCTGTTCTTAATTTGCCTAATGAAGGAGATGATATAGTGCTTGAGACAAATGGCAGCAATAAACATTAGAGTGCAGTACTCAAAATAAAAGATGGAGAAAAACTCTGCAAATATTGTAGTGGAAGTTTTAGTATGGCAGAATGCTATTATCCCACGATAGAGAAAGAAATTCTTGCAGTTATAAGGGAAAATTGAAAAGTTCTTAATCTTTTTCGCCCTAAAACCTTTTCTTATTCGAACTGATTGCAAAGGAATACTTGGTTTTGTGAAAAAAAATTTATCAAATATGTAAGCGCAAGGGCAACTCCTCCATTAACAATTATGGTTTAACCAGTTTTCCTTCTCTATTGAACATATACAAGGATTGAAGAATTCTCTAACAGATAGTTTAACTCGAGAACTCGTCAATAGTGATCATCAAGGCAGAACTCCTGCCAGAAAAGGAGGAAATCCATAATGAAATGCCATTACTACTAGAGGGGGTTACTCCTTCTAGTAAATTCCTTATTAAGTAATTTGGAATTGCATACAAATTATAGATCACGCTTTAGTTTACTATCTTCTGCCTACATAATAGCCAAAAGATTTTTCCTTCTAGAGTTACAAGTTAATTACCTTAGATTTCCTTATGATATCCAAGAAAAAATAAGTTCTCATGTTTAAGAAAAATGATTCAATGAGTGGTACGCAGCCTGCATTGACTATTATCATAATTATTCTTATGACATTTGAGAGTCTTGGAGTGCAACGATCCACTTTTCCGATAGATCTGGAGTTAGTGGTATTAGTTTCCCAGCAAATTCAATTTCTCCAAATGAACCTATCATTAAAGCTTAGGAATACAGGATGGTAGTTTACTTTATGGAATTCCTAGATCCAAGGTTCCTATTGTTCTCAACACTAACTAAATTTTTGTAATGCATGTTCCGAAGGATCCATTGGATTCTTACATCTCCTGATGGTACAACAAAAATCCCGAAAAATAAATACCTATATTTGGAGGTACATTGTGCACTAATTGAGTATGAAAATGAAAAAGCCAAACTAGCTCATTATCTTATTCAGATAGTTGATTTCGATGACCTTAATGATCGATGATAATAATGGAAACTAGAATGACGAGAATTAGTTACTGATCCTGTGTTAACAAGAGCCATTGAATTTTTCAACATTTATCAGCAAAGTTGGAGATTAATTGAACGAGGAAAAACACTAATGCATTGCAGAAATACTACTTTCGCTTATCGTAATGAGTTTAACGAATACAGGAAGGTAGAAGGAGTTACCTCAGAAGATGTTTTTGATTATCTCTTTGATATTAGAGTTGGAAAATTCTTATCAGAAAAAGGAAAGAAATATCTTATGGAATTGTTTGAGAAATAGGATCCAGAGCATCTTTAATTTGATGAAGATTTTGATGATTATCCAAATAATGATGGTCTGGAATGTATAATTAGAGATGAAGGCATGCAGAATCTCAATAATGATGACTAGTCTTGTCATCATTAAAACCTCTGAAAAGTAGTTGCTCTATTATTATACTATTTTGATAAGTGTCAGGTCTGTAAAATAAGGCAATCTAGTGTAGCCATGTGAATGTAGTACAACCATGTGAAAAATTACCATGTACTGTAGTCAATAGGGCATCATATGTACCCCCTTTCTCTTTATAAAAGAAGAGGTCGAGTGCTGAGAAAGGACACGGTCATTTGAGCATTCTCGAGCAAAAGAGAAGTCGGGATTCTCCATTTCTCTATGAGCAAGCATCTCTAATGATCTTAGCTTAAAGTCCCTCTTTAAACTTTCAATTGTAATATTTCTACTTTCAAGCTTTCAATAAAAGAAGTTTTCCTAGTATGAAACGTTATTCAATTGAACCTTATGTCTCAAATATTATAATTTCTTGATTAAAGTCTCACTATCCTTTAAAACATATAAAACTTGATTAGTGACTACGGTCCGATGTAGGAAATGAAACGAATCTATGCTGTGCTTGATCTAAGGTAGGTAGGGTTGAGATTAGCAATCTCTGTAAACCGAAAGCTAGAGGAATATAATGCCGGAGTCCAGCGCCGATTAAGTTTAGGTAATGATCGAAGCTCTCTAATTAAGCTTTAGTTATTTTGCTAAGTATGGTGGGCCATTAATCACAGAAAATATAATGTTTATGATATAAGTACTAGATTGTGATAATTAGTACCAGAAAAGTCATTATAAGAAGCCTAAACAAAAATATAAGCTTATTTTTATCAAGAAGTCCATAAAACTTGAGTATTTGCACTTAAGACCTCATTTTGGATAAAAATAGCAAATTCAGAAAGTTCAGAGACTAAGTTGCAAAGAAAACTTCAGCCAGTAACTATTTCTTAGAATATCGACCCCCGTTAATAGTTTACCCAAAATAGTAGGTACTTAGGAATACATTCTAAAAAAGTTAACTCCTAAAAATTATTTCCATAGAATCAAGGTGCCCCAGAGTCGCAAATTGTAATTAAGAATGAGAAGAATTAACCGATTGCCCATTAATCGAAAATAAAATTAAAGTTAAACAAAGTAACCTAAGTTAGTAAAATGCTATTAATCATAAAGCAGAAAAAAGAGAAGCAAACTTGCATATCTCAATGTGTTCTACATCACCTAAAACGGGAGCACCATGAGTTTCGTTGATTCAAATTGAAATTTTAAAAACATATTAAAATAAAGTGGGCATAGTAATTTTCCACCGTTTCATAAATCTATAATTGCCTCAGCAATTATTCTAGTGCCATCAAGGTTGAAACCTTCATGATGCTTTCATACAAAACATAGATAGGGGGCAGAAAGGAGGAAGAGAGGGAGATGAGAAGAAAAATGAAGACCTATCAGATGAGTAAGAGAGAGAACTTAAATATTTACTAACCTTTATATTTGTCTTTGCTTTCTTTATTATTTATTATTTAATAAAGATGCAATGGCTAGTGAGCCAAAGAAAGGCGGAAAAGGCGATGGAAATTATATATCCTATATATAATATAAAACTGAATGAGTTAAATAGGTTGATGATGTTTTGATAAGTGGCAAGTTTTTATTGGTTGTCTCCTATTAATTCTCTTACATTTACATTAATACTATATGATTTTTTCTTCATTCAATTATTTTAACACTTATAAATTTAACATAATGATGTCAATAAGTATTAACTTAAATTAATCAATAATGGTTATATTTTATTACTCATATTCAAGTATTAATATCAAATGATTGTTTCATTATTCAATTAGTTTAATGGTTACAAATTTAAAATAAAGTAGGATTAAAAACATAAATGGTAAAGATATAACTACTTTTTTCTTTTTCTGGGAGTAATAAATTGAAGTTATTTCTATTTCTTAAATAATAATAATAAGTTAAATTCAATTTGTTTACTATTTCTTTTGATAACAATATGTTTTCATTTTCGTTCTGTAGCTGTAATCCAATTACGTCTATGCAATGATCAAAGTTAGTTTAATTCTTAAATTTCAAGCTAAATTTGTAGAAGATTTTATTGATATTTTAACAACTTGAAAGTCCAAAAGCATGCAAACAGTTAGGGGGAAAAAAATTATAAAATTTCAACACATGCCCGTACGAAGCACATGCTGCACACTAATTATAAATGAAAAAGGACAATTTCTTATGTGCTCATGATAGTAGATGCTCTCATTGTATATGTGTATATGTTTTTTATGTGTGCATTTGTCATATATTAATTTTTAATTATATATTTGTAGATGTGACTCCTAAGAATATGTGCTTCCAGGTGTACATAATAATTTGCTTGTTTGGGGACTCATCCCTGCATATCCTCCTAATAAGAAGGGAAAATTTATGCAAATTTCACTACGTAAATTATTGACATTTTGTCTGAGTTACAATGACGGGAATTATTTTTACTAATACAAATTCCATTCATCTACTGTCAATGAAATTAGTTAGTAAAATTTATAAAAATTATCAGCAAATATTATGTGCTTAGATTCCATCTATATTTGTGCCACTTCACACACACATACACATGCACACACACACACACACACACACACACACACACACACACATATATATATATATATATATATATATATATATATATATATATATACATACATACATACATACATATATACATACATATACATATACATACATTCATGCATACATGCATACAAAGGTAAGTGGTAAGGGATAATTTGGCGTCTCTTCTTACAAGAGCATGCCCCATCATGTTAGCAACACTAATATGATTAGGAGCAGAAGAAGTGAAAACTGCCATATGATATGATGCAGTCCCCATTACCATAGACAATGAAGAAGATCCAACAAATCAATCAAGGTCCAACACAAGCTCCAAAATACTAGCATTGGTCCAAATTGTCCAAGAAAGTCAAGGGAGTGCATATGGGTTGAAGAACCAGAATTTGCCCGGTTTTGTGCACTTGATTTCTAAGCTACAAGGTGGCTTAAGTCCTTAGTTTTTGCATTTTGGTAAACCTCAAGATGTCCCCTTTCATGTCCCAACATTAATTCCCCATCATACAAGTTGAAGAAAGGGAGAACAAGGTGTTTTGCTAAACCAGCCAAATTAGCACCCAATCTGCACGGTTTAATGTTTGAGTTTGATTACCCCACTTAGATTTTGTTTAACCTTAATTTCTTGGTTGGGGGATTTATACACATCCTAAAATTTCCCCCCATGGTCCAAAACACGAGTCATACTCACTTTTGTCATGGTTAAACTCAGTCATAAAAACCGGCTAAAAACTGTCTTGAACCCAGTTTGAGCTGCTGGTTTGTTTTTACCTTCACCGGTGGGTTTCCTTCAACTCAGCTGATATGGTACATTCCTCAAAGCTTGGCACACGTCCCAAAGCATCAATGATAGGCTGCAACCTTGAGAAGATCAACCAATAAGAAGAGAGCTGTAAGAAAGGTTGTCCCTTGCTTCTCATTAGCTAGCCGAAAAGTGCATCTCACTTTACGGCTGCACTTTTCGGCTGTGCACATGCAAGATAGCTGAGTTTCTAATTGTTTAAGCTTGTGTTTAAGCTAAGCATGTTGTAAACATCATTTGTCTTGCTTTCCTTAATGCTAAGAAGGTAATTAAGCTAGCTAGAACATGGTTTGTAACCGGTTAACACTAACCGGGTATGATTAGCCTAATTAACACCTTTCCTCCCTAGGAAGGAAAGGTTAGTGAGGTGCTAGCTTAGTTATGTGCTTGCTAAGCATGTATACAAAAGGGAAACATGGCCCCTTGGCTGATTCATTCAGCTTTGACATATGAAAATTCAGTTTGAGAGCTTATAGCTTTCTCTATTCAAATCTTGCTTGCTTATCCTTAATTAGGCCAATTAAGGTGGTGTTCAAGTCAAGTCTTAACCTTGATTAAGTGGTGATATCTATATCTTAATCAAGATTAAGGGCCCTGGACTCAAGATTAGTGGTGTTCCTGTATCCATTCTTTGAGTTTAGTCTATCCTATCTTTGTTTGAAGCAACCGGATTAAGGGTGGAATAAGGTGAGGTTATTAGCTTGAGTTTTGAGTTAATAATCTTTCACTTTGAAACTCCATCATATCCCCTCACTCTCACATCCTTCATACTCTCCATTCCATCCATATTCACGCCCAAAACTCCTCCAAAAGATCTAGCAAACATCTCCACTTCAAAGCACCTCCAACCGTGCAAAGTGAGGATTTTCAGTCACGGCCAGGCAGCAACTTGGCACAGCCTGCCCGTGCACATAGGCATGACCGTGCCCCCTGTGGCCAAGACATAACCTTGAGTTTTTAGCTTTCTTTGATGTGTGTTAGCTTGGGTTCCTTCTTCCCTTGAGACATACATCATATTTGGTATCAGAGGAAAGGTTTCACCTTAGCCTAGCATACCCTCCCACTTCCATAAATCATTCATTTCCCTCCTTCTCCACAAGCTGATTTTCTCTCCTAATTCCAACATGTCTTCAACCAGCATGTCTTTAGAAGAAAGGTTTGAAGCATTGATGAAGCAAAATGAGTTCTTGGCAAGTAAAATCCGAGAAGACTCACAAAGAAACCAAGAGGCTCAAGCACAGAACGAATATCTAAGGAAGCAATTGGGTTCGTTCATGAAGCAAAAGTAAAGGATGAATGAAGAAACTCTTCAATCTGAACCTAGGGCACGTGAACAAGTTTACAACCATGATGTTGATTCATCAAGTGAAGAAGAAATGCCTAGGATGGCTAGAGGAGAGTCACGAAATCAAGCCAATACTAATGAGTTCAGAGTTGAAGTTCCTGAATTTGAAGGTAAACTTGATCCTGAAGAGTTTATTGATTGGTTAAATACTATTGAAATAGTCTTTGAATATAAAGATATTCCTGATGATAAGAAGGTCAAGTTGGTGGCCTTAAGACTCAGAAAGTATGCATCCTTATGGTGGATAAACTTGAATCCTAAGAGGCTTAGAGAAAGAAAAGCAAGAATCCATACTTGGGAAAAGATGAAAGCTAAGCTTAAGCCACGGTTTCTCCCACCTACTTATGTCCAAGATTGTTATTCTCAATTTCATAATCTCACTCAAGGTACTATGAATGTTGAAGATTATACTCGTGAGTTTGAAAAATTGATGATTAAATGTGACATACAAGAACCTGAACAACAAACTATAGTTAGATACTTGGGAGGTCTTGATCCTAGGTATTCTAATGTGGTGGAATTGCAGGCCTATGCTTCTTTTGATGATGTTTGTGTATTAGCTCACAAGGTAGAACAGCAAAAGAAGGCTAAATAGCCCCAAAAACCTTCAAACACAAAGCCTTTCATTCGGAACCAACCTTTTAATAAGGGGAGTTCCAACCCACCTACTAAGCCACAAATTTCTTTTCCCTCTAATCCACAAAGAACCCCGGCTCCTCAAAAGGCTTCAGCAACCCCATTTCGACCTAACCCTAATCCCATAAGCAACAGAAGGTGTTTCAAATGTCAAGGGCTTTGTCATATTGCCTCGGAGTGTCCAAACAGAAAAGTCATTACTTTGACTGAATGGACTACCGTAAAGGAAGACTTTGAAGAGGAAGAAAACGAGGTAGAAAGTGAGCTAGAAACTGAAGAAACTCAAGATGAAGTTATTGAAGAAGCAGATGAAGGTGAGCTCTTAGTCCTAAAAAGAGTTCTAAGCAATCAGAAAGGAGCTAAAGATGAACAAAAGGAGAATATCTTTTGTACTTGGTGTGCCACTCAAGGAAAGATATGTTCTTTGATTATTGATGGAGAAAGTTGTGCTAATGTAGTTTCTCTAAGTATGATTGAGAAACTAGGGCTACAAACAATGACTCATCCACATCCATACAACATCCAGTGGCTAAATCAAAGCAAGGGAATTCAGGTGAACTCTCGATGTTTGATTTCCTTTTCCATTGGAAAGAATTATCAAGATGAGCTATGGTGTAATGTTATTCCTATGGATGCATGTCATATACTGGTAGGGAGACCATGGTTGTATGACCGAAAGGTTATGCATAATGGTTACCTTAATACCTATTCATTTTCCAAAGATGGCAAGAAAATCACCCAAGCCCCTTTATCCCCTTCCAAGCTCCACGAAATTCAACCACAAAAAAAGCCTAAATACATTAATTGCCTATTGTCCGTGAGTGAACCTATCCTAAAGGCTTCTCAACATGAATTTAAGGCCTTTAAAGAGTGGATATTAAGTGTCCAAGATGAATCAGAAAATATGATGCCCACTCATCCCATTGTAAAGACGCTCATTGAAAAATTCTGTCATGTATTCCCTGAGGAGATCCCCACGGGTTTGCCTCTAAAGAGAGATATTCAACACCATATTGATCTTATTCCTGGTTCCATCCTACCTAACAAGCCTGCATATAAGATGAATCCAAAGGATACTAATGAGATTCAAAGACAAGTTGTAGAATTGCAGGAAAATGGCTTGATTTGAGAGTCTTTGAGTCCATGTGCCGTTCCAGCTCTTCTAGTACCAAAGAAAGACGGAGGAATGAGAATGTGTGTTGATAGTAGGGCCATTAATAAGATTACAATCAAGTACAGGTATCCCATACCAAGACTTGAAGATATGCTAGATGAGTTATATGGTTCAAAGGTGTTTGCAAAGATTGATCTTCGAAGTGGCTACTACCAAATCAGAATCAAAGAAGGTGATGAATGGAAGACAGCTTTCAAGATAAAAGGTGGACTCTATAAGTGGTTGGTAATACCTTTTGGTCTTTCTAATGCACCTAGTACTTTTATAAGGTTGATGAACCTAGTGTTTAGACCTTATATTGGCCAGTTTGTGGTAGTTTACTTTGATGACATTCTGATTTATTCTAAGAATGAGCATGAGTATCAAGATCACCTAACTCAAGTTATGCTTGTCTTAGAACGTGAGAAATTATTTAGTAACCTTAAGAAGTGTGCTTTCTTCACTCCTGAAGTTACATTTCTTGGTTATATTGTGACTGAAGATGGTATAAAGGTAGATGAAAGTAAGGTAGAAGCCATTCGGTCTTGGCCTATACCTAAGAGCATACATGATGTTAGGGCTTTTCCTAGTCTAGCTTCATTCTACAGGAGATTTATTTGTGGTTTTAGCACTATTATGGCTCCTATGACTGAAGTAATCAAAGGTACATCATTTGTATGGACTCCTAAAGCTCAATTTGCCTTTGAAGATATCAAGTCAAAGCTTACTCAAGCACCGGTCCTAGCTTTACCATGCTTTAGTAAAATCTTTGAAGTTGAATGTGATGCCTCTGGAGTAGGTATTGGTGGAGTTCTTACGCAAGAAGGTAAACCCCTAGCCTTCTTTAGTGAGAAGTTCCGTGAATCTAGAAGAAAATATTCCACCTATGATAAAGAGTTTTATGCTATTGTGAGATGTTTAGAGCATTGGAATCATTATCTCATTGCTAGTGAGTATATCTTGCATTCTGACCATGAAGCATTGAAGTATATACAAGGGCAGCATAAGTTAAACTTCAGGCATGCCAAATGGGTTGAGTTTATGCAATCATATCACTTCACCATCAAGCACAAGTCAGGTAAACTCAATCAAGGTGCCGATGCTCTATCACGAAGGTATCTCTTATTATTCCAAGTAGATGCTTGCATACTTAGTTTTGAGCATCTAAAGGTTTTATATGACAATGATGAAGACTTTGGGGCACTATATGCTGAATGTTCTAAACACCCCAAAGGAGATTTTCATATACAGGAAGGTTTTCTATTCAAGGGTACACGGCTGTGTGTACCAAGGTGTAGTACAAGAGAGCTATTAATTAGAGAAGTTCATGGAGGATTATTAGCTGGACACTATGGCGAAAACAAGACTGTCATCATGCTAAGAGAGCATTATTATTGGCCAGCTATGGAGAGAGACGTTCAAGACATACTTAAAAGGTGTGGAACTTGTTAAGTGGCAAAGAGTCATTCACTACCTCACGGTTTGTATACTCCATTGCCAATCCCCACTTCACCATGGGTTGATGTAAGTATGGACTTTATTCTTGGATTCCCTAAAACACAAAGGAACAAAGACTCTATTTTTGTTATTGTTGATAGGTTCTCTAAGACGTCTCACTTCATTCCATGTAACAAAACAAATGATGCTACTCACATTGCTGAATTGTACTTCAGAGAAGTAGTAAGATTGCATGGTATTCCTAGGTGAATTGTTTCTGACAAGGATTCCAAGTTTTTGAGTCATTTTTGGATTACCTTATGGAAAAAGTTAGGTACTAAGCTTAAGTATAGCACTACTTGTCATCTACAAACCGATGGACAAACTGAGGTTATTAATCAAACCTTAGGAACTCTCCTAAGAGTTTTGATTAAGGCTTATACCAAGGCTTGGGATTTGCTTTTACCCCATGCAGAGTTTGCTTACAACAGGACACCAAGCAGGGCTACTGGTCTCTCTCCATTCAAGGTGGTCTATGGGATTGATCCCCTAGGTCCACTTGATCTCATCCCACGGTCTTTTGATCAAAAGCCACATCCAAATGCAGCAGCAAGGGTAGAACAAATCAAGAAGGTTCATGAGTTGGTAAGGAGTAAGATTGAAAAGTCTAATGAAGCCTATCAAGCTCAAGCCAACAAGCATAGGAGAAAGATTGCATTTCAACCTAGAGACCTCGTATGGATCCATCTTAGGAAGGAGAGATTCCCATCTAAGAGGAAGAACAAGCTTATGCCACGAGCTGATGGTCCATTTGAGGTACTTGAACGTATTAATGATAATGCTTACAAGGTTGATTTACCAGGTGATTATGGAGCATCAGCCACATTCAATGTAGCTGATTTGCAAGCTTACCATGAAGATGATTACCTTACTGATTTGAGGATCAAATCTTCCCAACAAGGGGAGGATGATGCAGTCCCCACCACCATAGATAATGAAGAAGATCCAACAAGTCAATCAAGGTCCAACACAAGCTCCAAAATACAAGCATTGGTCCAAATTGTCTAAGAAAGTCAAGGGAGTGCATACGGGTTGAAGAACCAGAATTTGCCCGGTTTTGTGCACTTGATTTCCTAAGCTACAAGGTGGCTTAAGTCCTTAATTTTTGCATTTTATTAAACCTCAAGATGTCCCCTTTCATGTCCCAACATTAATTCCCCATCATACAATTCGAAGAAAGGGGGAACAAGGTGTTTTGCTAAACCGGCCAGATTAGCACCCAATCTGCACGGTTTAATGGTTGAGTTTGATTACCCCACTTAGACTTTGTATAACCTTAATTTCTTGGTTGGGGGGGTTTATACACATCCTAAACATTCCCCCCATGGTCCAAAACCCGAGTCATACTCACTTTTGTCATGGTTAAACTCAGTCACAAAAACCGGCTAAAAACTATCTTGAACCCGGTTTGAGCTGCCGGTTTGTTTTTGCCTTCACCGGTAGGTTTCCTTCAACTCAGCTGATATGGTACATTCCTCAAGGCTTGGCACACGTCCCAAAGCATCAATGATAGGCTGCAACCTTAAGAAGATCAACCAATAAGAAGAGAGCTGCAAGAAAGGTTGTCCCTTGCTTCTCATTGGCTAGCCGAAAAGTGCATCTCACTTTACGGCTGTGCACATGCAAGATAGCTGAGTTTCTAATTGTTTAAGCTTGTGTTTAAGCTAAGCATGTTGTAAACATCATTTGTCTTGCTTTCCTTAATGCTAAGAAGGTAATTAAGCTAGCTAGAACATGGTTTATAACTAGTTAACACTAACCGGGTATGATTAGCCTAATTAACACCTTTCCTCCCTAGGAAGGAAAGGTTAGTGAGGTGCTAGATTAGTTGTGTGCTTGCTAGGCATGTATACAAAAGGGAAACATGGCCGTTGGCTGATTCATTCAGCTTTGACATGTGAAAATTCAGTTTGAGAGCTTATAGCTTTCTCTGTTCAAATCTTGCTTGCTTATCCTTAATTAGGCCAATTAAGGTGGTGTTCAAGTAAAGTCTTAACCTTGATTAAGTGGTGATATCTATATCTTAATCAAGATTAAGGCCCCTAGACTCAAGATTGGTGGTGTTTCTGTATCCATTTTTTGAGTTTAGTCTATCCTATCTTTGTTTGAAGCAACTGAATTAAGGGTGAAATAAGGTGACGTTATTAGCTTGAGTTTTGAGTTAATAATCTTTCACTTTGAAACTCCATCATATCCCCTCACTCTCACATCCTTCATACTCTCCATTCCATCCATATTCACGCCCAAAACTCCTCCAAAAGATCTAGCAAACATCTCCACTTCAAAGCACCTCCAACCGTGCAAAGTGAGGATTTTCAGTCACGGCTAGGCAGCAACTTGGCACGGCCTACCCGTGCACATAGGCACGACCGTGCCACCTGTGGCCAAGACATAACCTTGAGTTTTTAGCTTTCTTTGATATGTGTTAACTTGGGTTCCTTCTTCCCTTGAGACGTACATCATGATAGCTATTGAAATTGAGTGTCCCAATTTTGCAAGCCAATCCGCTACCATATGGCTTCTTAATAAATATGTGAAATGACTAACTAATAAGTAAAGTCAAATGTTTTAAAATATCTTTGTTAATTGTAGCAATCTGCTAGAGAATAGAGATGCGCCCTTCTAGTGCTTGAATAACCAAAGCATTGTCACCTTTAATTATTATTTGCGTAAAACCAACTCTGACTGCGACATGAACTCCATCTTGAAGTGCGCATGCTTCAGCTACTAGGATGGCAAAGTCTCCATGATGTGCTACAATTGCCTTGATAAATCTTCCTACCCAATCTCTAATGATGAAACCTCTCACTGCTGGTTATGAATACGAGATATGTCAAAATTGATTTTGATGAACCCCTAAGGGGGGTAGGGGCATTCCACCTCACAACAAAGTTTGCAGTAGAACTTGGATGAGGATTCCCCCTAGAAAAAGAATCACCTGACATACAAGTTCAGATCTCCATTCTACAAATGTTTTTTTTTTTTTTTGGCTCTAATTAGAGTCTAATAGGGAAGAAATTTTCGATCATGTTGTTTCCTTTCCATATACTCCATAATAAGAAGGTTGTCTTAATGATATTATTTGGATTAGAATCTTGATGATATTCCTGAATCAGCTGAGTGGAACACTATTGATCAAAGGGAATATTAAGCAACCTTAGCCAGTTATGCTAATAAGCTAAGTTCTAGACTCCTCTAATTAGAAGGCATTCCCAGAAGAAGTGCTCTGTAATCTCAGCGTCCTCTGAGCATAGTGGACATGATGGCTCAATATGTAGTCCTCGTTTTATAAGGTTCCCATATACCGGTAATGAACTATGGAAATTTTGCCATAAGAAAATTTTAACCTTTGACATTATGTTAATCTTTGGGCATCACGTCAAGTTTCTAAATCCACTTAAATGACCATTCTTGGTCCCTAATATAAAATTATTTTAGGATACCGAAGTCGCAGTTTTTTGTACTAAAATGACTTGAACTTGTGAAACCCCAATTGAAGGAATCATGTGCTTCAAACTGGGGCAATAGAATCCCCAAAATTATCTGTACTATATCTTCTTGATTGATTATTGGCCTAATCTTGTGGACACGCCAAATCTTATCATCAGTAATGAATTCACTAACCCTAAGCAAGGGATTATGGACCATTGTAGCATCTAAATCGAGTAGTTCCACAAGGTTGCTACTATCTACCCAATTGTCCCACCAAAACCTGATTGTTTCCCCATTACCTACAACCCATCTAATACCTTTTTTTTAAAAATTACCATTCTACTTCTGAGAATACTTTTCCAAACTGGTGAATCTGTAGTTTTAGCTTTGCATTCCATTAAATGTGTGACTCTTAAATATTTTTGTGTCATAATTTCCGTCCATAAGCTCCCACTATGACTTAAAATTTTCCAAGCTAATTTTGCTTGGAAAGATAAGTTAACTACCTCTGTTTTCCTTAATCCCAGGCCCCTAAATTTTTTAGGCTGACAAATCTTATCCCATGTTATCGTTGGTAAGCCTTTTCTCAGTAACTGATCTTTCCCAAAAAATTACGATTAACTTTGTCTAATAAATTTGTCATTCATTTAGGTAATTCAAAGCATTGA
Organism: Carnegiea gigantea; assembly: GCA_029747015.1. NCBI lineage: Eukaryota > Viridiplantae > Streptophyta > Magnoliopsida > Caryophyllales > Cactaceae > Carnegiea > Carnegiea gigantea. Next base: position 15,737 of record JAKOGI010003452.1, on the reverse strand, counting down.
ATTGTATGGGCCGACAAAGATTCAAGATTAGACTGAATAAGGACCGACCTTCCAGCTTTTAAAAGGCTATTGACTTTCCAGTTTTCCATCCTTGCAGTTGCTTTAGCTAAAATTTCAGAAAAAGTTGTTGCCTTAGGATGCCCTTGGAATATAGGACATCCTAGATACTTAGCTAGGGTCTCTCTCTATGGAGTGTTGAAAAATGCAGCTATAATCTATTTGTGCAAAGTAGAGGCGTTCCTATGGCTAATTTATGAAAATTGATGAGCTATCCTGAATAATTACAAAATATGTCAATTATCTAATTTTAATATAAGTTATAAAATTAGTTTTGTAAAACAGAAGACTATCATCTATGAAGAAAAAACAAGTGATGACAAGAACCCTGGGTAGACTCGAACAACCACCCCTAATCTAGGCTTATTGGCTAATTTACACAATGCAAAATAAAAACATTCATACATAATATAAACAAATACGATGACAATGGATCACCATGTCTTATTCCCTTCATGGGCTTAAAGAATCCTTGGGGAGTATTATTAATTAATAACGAATAATACACTGCTGTGACACATTCCTTAATCCGACCAATCCATTTCCTATGAAATCCAATTTGTTTCAAATATTCAAATAGAAAATCTTATTCTAATCGATCATAAGTCTTTTCCATCTCAAGCTCAAGGTAGCATTTCCTTTATCCAATTTGAATTTGCGCATAATTTCATGAGTAATTAGTATAATGTCAAGAATAGATCTTCCCGGAATAAATGCGCTTTGAAAGGGAGACATAATTTAGTCAAGTATTGGTCTAAGTTGTCCAACAAAAATTTTAGAAATGATTCTATAAAAGGTCGAGTGCAAACTAATAGGCCAAAAATGGTAGGTCGACTGGCAATGATTAATTTTTGGAATTAAGGTAACAAAAGTGTGATTAATCTCTTTCAGAATTCTATCATGCAAAAAGAAATCTTTAATACAACCCACTAGCTTGTCCCTAATTAAATTCCAATATTTCTAGAAAAAACCTGCACCAAAACCATCTGGTCCAGTTGTCTTATTAGAATCAACACCAAAAACCACGTTCTTGATTTCTTGCATTGACGGCAGTTGAATTAATTGATCATTGTCTTGATGAGTGATGAGTTTCAACAGGCCTAACTTAGGAAAATCTCGTGAGTTTCCAACTGCATATTTAAATCTATCTAAATAATCAGTGACAAGTTATTTGATAAACACTCTGAGGGTTGTCAATCCATACGCTAGTTTCATCTTTCAATTTAGTGATATGCTGTTTCTTCCTGCGATAATTGGCCCTTTTTTGGGAAATAATTGGAGTTACGATCTCCATTAACAAGCCACTCCTTTCTAGCTAGTCTCCCCCAACGTTTTTGATTAAATAAGAGTATCTTTTCTCTATCTAATCAACCTATTCATCCAATTATTCATTTGGAGACTCATAGCATTAACAATCAAATTTTCTTCAACATAATTGATCTTTTCTAAATTATGATTAAGCTTCCCTTGAAAATTCCCAAAGGTAGGTTTTGCCCATGGTTTAATGTTGTTCTGGATTGCTTTGAGCTTAAGGGTAAATTTAAACATATTGGAGCATTTAATGCTGGTCTTCCTATTTTTGGAGACAATATGATTGATAGCATGATAATTAGTCCAAAAATTTTGAAAACAAAAAGGAAAAGCCTTACTTTCCCAAGAATCAGCATTCATGCTCAGAATGATAAGTCAATGATAAGAAGAAGTAAATGCTCGATGGACAGTACACAGTTGTTGATAAATTTGGGCAAAATCTCTCTGACTATACCTCTACTCAATTTTTCAGAGATCCACGAACCATTAAAATGCTTTTTCCAGGTGAATTTCTTGCCATTGACAACTACTGATTCCCCTTTAATTAAAGACAAGAAATCTTTAAGTCTATCAGTTCTTCTATGGGATGGGGGATTACCGCCTATCCGTTAAGAGTTCCAATTCATTACAAGACACCAAGGTAAATAACATTTTTCAGCTGACCTAGGTGAGTCCAAAAAGCGTCTTTATCTCTTGTCTGTTTTGGCCCATATGCCCCTAATACAATTATAGTTTTTGCATTCTTAGGATCATGAACAAGTAAATGTATGGCTTGCTTTTCTTTCTATAGGAATGAAGCATGAATATTATTATTATTCTTCCTGAATTGTTAACTGGTGGAACAAAATCAAAATTATCAATTCCCATTTTTTGTATAATATGAATGGTATTCTTTTCATTAGTCATGGTTTTCAAAAAAAATACTATATCAGGGTGTTAATTTCTTTTAAGAATTTTGACGTCCTAAAGAACTTGAAACTTCTTTACATCTTGAACATTCCAACTAATAATTTTCATCAACCCAATTAAAAAAGTGACCAACATTTCTGAATGAAATTCCAAAATATAAACAGAAAAGCCCTACAACCATAGTAGAATACTTCCTAACAAGAACTCTTCCATATCATGTGTATCCCTCCTTATCATGTAATAATCTCAAACAGTCAGCTGATACCAAGGAAATATGATAAATTCCCTCAAGGACAATATATATCTAGCACCTACCAATACCATAAAAAAGCCAAACTCGTACCTTAACCAATTAATAACATGAGCAATGAACCCACTTGCGATCACCCCTATTGAATGCTATAAGTAGCATAGGGACCAATACTGATCAAACAAAATCAGCATATGCCCTGCTCCGAGTTTAAAAGTCATACCAGATCCTAGAGACCTATATTTCTGGCCAATTAACAGCTACTAAAATAGAACCAGGACTAGCTGACAAAGTGTAAAAAATTACAGTTAAAGGCATCATTAATATGATAGAGCAATATGCAATCTGCAGTCTCCATGCAATGCTACCAAAGGTGACATAACAATTCAAGCCAAAATATGGCATTATGTGAAATACCCTTAGAGACGTGAAATAATCTCATCATCTTACTTGCAAAGGAAAACACCAATTGTAGGTAACTAAAGCAGTGCTTAAAGCAAAGAAACCTAAATATTAGTGCAAAGCCCAGTGATGGTACACAAGAGATGGTAAGAACTTTATCTACCAAAACCATTGGCAAGAAAACATTTGGATGATGGTCTTCAGATGGTACCTTAATACCAATTTAGAATCAACACTGAAATCGAAAAGGATGATAAGGAGGATGGGAAAGAATATATATTCTGTGAAATAGAACAAATTATCATAAGTCTCGTCTCAGCAACTATATGTAAAGCACCAATCTACAAATATAAAATGCTGCAAAAAGTAAAAAATGACACTTCCACCAACCATATAATAAAGATGATCTATCAGGAAATTAATAGAAGAATACCATGCCTGAATATTCCTGAAAGGTTGCCTACTAAAAATGAAACTAATGACCAAAATAGAAACAAATGACTTTGATGGGATAACATTGGTCTCATACCATATAGTGAACATCCACATTATACCATCATCATAGACCAATGAAGCAGTGGACAAGGGGGCTATATTGGAGGCAAGGCAAATCTATGATCTCCATTATGGCTATACCTGTGACATCCCAACTAAGCCACAACTCTTATCTACTGAGCTAAAGACACTGAAAAACTACCTCCAATCCTTTACTACATATAAATATACTGAGGAATATGCATTAAAGGGGTGGCAATATTCCAACCAATAAGAACAATGTAGGCACAATGAAGTTGGAAAGAAAAACAAACATATATTATAGACACAAATATTGCAGATCCTTAACTCCACATATCAGAATGCCCTAAATGACCACACCAACTAAGAAGAACCATAAGCAGGAAGATGTCTAGAGTAAGCAAAAGGAGGAGGATATCTTACAATGAGTACAAGATATTAAGGGAAAAAAGGTTTACTAGACTTATTACAACCTAAAGTTGACCTCCCATCTAATTATACATAAATCATTCACATAGGGATTAATTAGTGGCACTAGAGAGACCTTCATCTCTCTCTTCAATCCTACGTCTTATTGAAAATTCTGTTGACATGGCCAAATCTTGGATAGGATCCTAATTCAAAAATGCATCAGCCATCTTTTCCTCATCCAAGACATGGTCTTGGGAATCCTCATAATCATGCTCATTAGAGTCCTCCACAAAGTCGTCATCCATAGCATTCAAAGCATCATCATTAATAGGTTCATCGTAGTAAGGCATCTGAGATAGCTTAGCTAAGATAATGTTATCAGTAAATGGCTCAAGATTGCATCAAAGGAATTAGATCCTTGGTCATGTGACAGGTTAGGAGACTAAGCAGCCAATGATTCAGGTTCACAGGGTGACAGTACAAGTTCAACTATAGTGACATTGGCCTGAGATGTTAGCTCCGGAGAAGACTACTCATTGAAACAAGAAGAAGGCATCGACCTAAATCTGTTTTTACAAGATACTTTGATCCATTGATCAGCATTAGTCATTAGTTCCTTAGCTAAGGTAGAGTTTCCATCTTGCTCAGGTGCCTGAGCATAAGTTCCTCTAAAGTTCTCCACCATAATTTCTACCTGGGATGGAGAAGGCAATTCAGGATAAGTTTTAACTAGATGAGAATCAGACCCTCAGAGTACACAACCTCATGTGAACCTTCATAAATTAATGGGATTTTCATGGTTTTGTCGTGAAAGGAGATGACTAAAGACCCAAGTAGAGGTTCAGTCACATCAATATTCACATAGACTCATGCACACTTGCCTTTAACTCCCAGCAGCATTGTTTGATCAACTTTAATGACATTACCCACAGGTTTAAGTAAGTTGACTACTGTATCAAATTCCCAAAACTCCCATGGGAGTATAGGCACGTACCCTGATCCATTTATCAATCCTACCAATAGAAGTAGAGTAAGGGTCAGACAAAGGACGCCAAGGAGAAACGAAATTTAGACCATTAACATGCCAAGGTGTCTCTCTCTAGACCATCTCCTTATCCTCCACAACAGAAAATATAATTAAAATATAATGGTTACCCACATCAACAAAACCCGCTTGACCCCTAATAAATTTGAAATCAGACTTAGTTTTATCAATGACGGTTGGTAGAGGAACATATTTACCCTAAATTTTTCCCAACAGGCAGAGGGCTATAAGCTCCGCCATGTGTTCAAAAGGAGGAGGAGGAGGATCACAAAGACGCGGTTCCTTGGCCTTAAGGTCAGGACAATAGGTGTTACCCATCTCAAAATCTTATTGAGGGTGAACTGACAACAGTGAATGACCAATGCCCAGTTTAGCTAAGGGATTTGCACTAGAAGAAGGACATCCCACACTGTATTTTGTTGACTAAGCGTGACTCGACAGTCCTTCTCTGCCTGATAGCATGGATAATGAGCTCTGCTTTCACAAAAACTATGTACATTCGGAGCTTTGGAAGTATCACAAATAGGGGGATCTAGGGTGAGGCCATCATTATCATCATATTCTAAGCTAATAAAAAACAAAGGCAAAGCAGAAGAAATACTGGACATATGTTGATAGCATATATACATGTATATGCATATCTATGTGTAGATATATATATATATATATATACACACACACACACACACACACACACACACACACATGTTGTAACAGCCCACGACCACCCGCCATCGAGGTATCGTCTGCTTTGGGTAGGCGGGACGCTACCACCATTCCTGCCCTCACGGTTTTGTCCTCAAAAGGCACCTTGATGGGTTGAGGTTTCCCCACGCTTATAAGGCGTGGTTTGTTCTCCTCAATTCCCGATGTGGGATACCTTCATCCACCCCCCTCTCAGGGGCCCAGCGTCCTCGCTGGCATATCGGGTCGGGTCCATGGCTCTGATACCACTGTAACAGCCCACGACCACCCGCCATCGAGGTATTGTTCGCTTTGGGCAGGCGGGACGCTACCGCCATCCCTGCCATCATGGTTTTGTCCTCAAAAGGCGCCTCGATGGGTTGAGGTTTCCCTACGCTTATAAGGCGTGGTTTATTCTCCTCAACTCTCGATGAGGGATACCTTCATCCTCTGTAACAACCCCAGCCCCTAGGCCAGAAGCGTTATGCTTTCTTGACTTCTTACTTAATTCCTGGGACGAAACGGACAGAGTTTCCCCTAAAAACTGACCATTTCTAGGCTAAAAGCCTTACAATAAATCCCTGTAAATCAACGGAAGCGCAAAACATTTAAAACATAGCTCAACGGCCACACGCCGGAGTTCATAACTCAACGAGCCACTCGCTCGAAGTACACCAACCAGATTGATTCATGAATAAAGAAGAAATGGAAGATACAACTCAATGGTTAACAAAACCGGAGTATTAAGATTTACGTCCTAAAACATAACTAAATTAAACCAAGAAGACATCTAACTAACTTGATGGTTGGCTCAGACGGCCATACAGAGCGACCTTTATACCATATGCATTACATGAACTAGAATAATCGTTTGCAGACCTTTATAAACTAAGAGTACATTATATGACTTCATTAAATACGTAAGATCCCTTTAAATGAGCACATACGACGCCTTGTAAGCAACAATAGGTTCCTTCTGGACTTATCTGACTCAACTTCTTCCTGTCAGAAAGAAAACCTGGGGAAAAAGGGAAAGAGTAATGGGATGAGCAACCACACGCTCAGTGAGTGTCCCCCAACCCCCTTAAAACCAAAACTGTTGCAGGCAATACTATCTTTACTAGTCACATATCATGTTTCCATACTTTACTATCATAATAGATATTCATAGAACCTTTATGGGAGGATCACTAAACATAAACTTCACTTCGACCACTCAATTATATTTCTAGGTTCCTCAACGACGGAGTTCCTTTCTAGCAAGCAGTTAGGCACGCGAGTAAGCATCGAAAGCTAAGTATAAGGATCTTTTCTTTCATAACATAACTTCCTAACACTCCATTTAAACTACACATGAACCCTCAATCATATGATGTGTATATAAGGTTATCCCTTTTCATAATTACGCTTTTCTTGGTATTTCATCCATATAATATACATATCACACGCATAAACACGTATCAAGCATTTAAGTACCTTTAAACATCATATTAAGCTATATGACACCCTCGCATGCTAATCACATATCAACGTTCATTCTTTTAGGAAGAGACGCCTTCATTCATGAAATTTTTAACGTGCTATAACTTTCTTTCTCATCTCATACACTATAAATCAGACAGATTTGCTATGGATAAGAATGATGCCACATAAGATTAGAATCCACGTTCAACCATACTTAAGAATCATTCATAATGTATCCATTGAAAGCTTTCCTTTAATACATAGACTAAGAATCCACATTCAAACATGCTTGAGGATCATTTCATAACTCATTCATTGAAAGCTTTCTTTCTTTCGTTGAAAACGTTTTCTTAGTCTTCGAAGGAAGTTTCATTTCGTTTGGTCGTGTAACGACCCTTATAAGCTTTTCATACATCATTCCATATAGCCTTTTGGACCCATAAAAAGAACTTCCTTTCCTTTTTAACCGTTCAAAAATGGTAAAGGGCCAATTGCTTTTCTTAACTTAGTACGAAAGTACTTCTGGCATAAGATCATTACAGGGTGCTAATTGGGTGAGAACTATTCTCGACCCCATAGTGAGACCTAACGCTCACGCTTAAGCTCTTACTACCGGGATGGCTACATATAACATATCGGACCATTACATTAGCCCTCGTCAGGGCCTCTAGGGTTTATCCGGACTTATCCCCTAGGGTAACATCATTCTTTTCATATAACATCGCTCTTTTCATTCTTTTCATATGGTCCGAAGCACATTATCTTAGCCACTTTAAAGCGTATGGGTCATAACGGCTAATAATTTTGTTGTGTCTTTTTATAAAATCATTTGTCACATAACTCACACTTTTCTAAACCGTTTTAGGAATTCCCCCGTTCAAGCAGGTTCACTCCTAAATACTATTTGTATAGCGAAAATAGGCCATTGCTTGCTATTAATCATACCTATTATTAGTTTGAAAACACGAGAAATGTTCTTTGTCAAATCACCACACTTTCACGCATAATGCATCTTAGATATAAAAGGGGGAAAGGGATTCACACGTTTCACATTCAAATACTTCATAATCATTTCAACACAATGAGCCACACATGGCCTCGCAATCCACACGATTGCGGTAATTTCACAACCCGAACTCCCTCCTCACAAGCATCGTACCACAAGACCTTGAACGCTTATGATTCTTTCCTCAAACCATCCAACTACCAACTCAATTCATCGATTCATTAATGACAATGTATTATCATATTAGCTTATGTACAAGGGAGTAAGGTTTAGGCTCTTACCTGAGTAACCAACACCATTCAGCGGTGCATTACAACAAGCATACATATAGCCACATTTATCCATAATTCAACAACACTTTATTCAGTAAATCAAACATAATTTGATTCCAAGCATATACGATGCATTTCGAAGTAGCTTTCCCAAGAATGAATGTGCTTTAAAGGGTTCGAATGAAAGCTAAACATATTTCAATAGCTTCGAATTTAATTTGTTTACATGCATTAGCTAGTTTAACTCGAATCGAAGCAAAACGCGTTGATATAACTTCGAGATTAATTCCTTTAGCATGCATTAGCTAATCCACTTGATTCGAAGCTAAACACATCTCATTAACCTCGAAATTAGCTCATTTGCACGCATCGGTTAATCAATTCGAATGGAAGCTAAACACGTTAAAAGGACTTCGATTTTAATCATTTTTCACATATTAGCTAAATAACTTGAATAGAAGCTAAGCACGTTAACGCAACTTCGATTTTAATTCTTCTTCATACATTAACTAATTAACTTGAATTGATGCTAAACACGTATAATTCACTTCGAATTACAATCTCAGGCATGCATTAACTACATGCATTCGAATTAACGCTAAACGCATATAATTCACTTCGAATTACAATCTCAGGCGTAAATTAACTGCATGCATTCGAATTAACGCGAAACACATATAATTCACTTCGAATTACAATCTCAGGCATAAATTGACTGCATGAATCGAATTTAAGCAGGTATAGCTCACTTCTTGACATTTCTAACGCATTTAGCAAACCCTAACTTGACATGCAACATCAATCTGCTGAAAACATTTTCGAAATTAGTAATAGCTCAGGAGGCGAGAGCGCCCACCTCGATAGCACGCTAGAGACACGCGATTTAACTTGAATTGAGGCCAAAAATCGAACACCAAAAGCCAGACGCTCCTCTGCTCTTCGCGCATGATTCGACTTGCCCAAACCCAAAAACCCTCACTTGTGGTTTTTTGAGAAATTTAAGCATGGTTAAGGAGGATTCAAGGTGGGGATTCAACTTAAAGAAGTAGAGAAGTTTGAAACTCACCGTGCACGCGTGATTTCGACCGAGTGTCCGGCCGTCCTTGCGCCAGAATCGGCCCAGCCATGGGCGATTTTCGCTCAGCCTCGGCACAGGTTGGTCGCCGGCAGCCAGGGGAGGCGGATTGGGGTTTGGAACCGGCGAGTATAGTGTGTGCGAGGTGAGGAGATGAGGGAGACGGTGGTGGCTTTTGGGCAGTGGTGGACGCGTGTTGGGGGAGACACCGGTGGTCTCCTCTCGCCGGCGACGCGTGATGGACGGCGGTGACGCCAGACGTCGGCCACTGGTTGCTAGTGAGAGGAAGAGAGAGAGTGAGAGTGAAGCAGAGAGAGAGAGAGGGGCGTTTAGGGGAGTCGGGTCTCAGGTACCCGACTTCGGCCCTCCCCTTTTGATCCACTTTCCCCTTTTTTTTTGGTTGTTTTGTGTTAAACTAACAACATTCAACTAAATTCTGGTCCCGTACTCGCTAGTGGTTAGGCTAAACCCAAATTGAACGACCTACCATGAACATTTCGGTTTAAACTTTGGGAATCGGCCAAGTAAAACGAAAAACGATTTTAAAAACTTGGTTTAGCGTTGATTCAAATATTTTATAAATAAGTAGCGTCAATAATAACGTTAGTCAAATAATCATTCTTTTTAATGAATTTAATCGTTAAAAACTCACACAGTTACTAAAAATACGATTTTATAATGTAAAGGCAAGACAGGCAACTTAACGTAAAAATAACGAAGGTGGGTCTTACATTCTTCCCCTCTTAAAAGAATTTCGTCCTCGAAATTCCAAATCTAAGTTCGGTTTTTCCTAAAATGAACGCACGCAGGTAAGACCTACACGGTGGGTTTCCAAAAGGTTCCATTTTGCAATCACTACTTCTTTTTAAAACAAAAGAAAATTGTCTTATGATATCCAGTCTCCTCCTCGCCAATCTCTTCAAGCGTCTACTCGCTTTATTTAGGCGCCGAGGGCAAATCACATTGAAGTGAGGCAAATGAGTTGGTGTGGAAAACCATATTAAACTTATTTCAAAAAGGGATGAGGACTTTGAATCACCTACACACTACTCGTATCATGACAAGGAGTTCTATGCACATGTATCGCTATGGGTTGGCGTCCAAGGGTATGACTTCAGGCCGCAACAAATAAGGGTCGTAACAATTAACCCTGAGACCCCTATGACACTCTAGAGTGATAAGAACAATTCATAGTATCATGTAGGTTCACCTTAGCACAATGACATAGCATGAAATCAATAACTCAATGTTTTTACCCAAGAATTACACGCAACATGAATTAATCCATCATGTATATGTGGTAAACAACATGAAAGAGTACAACAAGTTCGACCACCGTTAATCACGCAAGGATATAACTTAGGAAGTTACATAACAAGAATATGGGTCGATGCGCAGTAATAGGTCCGTACAGATCCACACATCAATTGTATAGGGGAGTAAATATATGGTTTCTGGGTTGTGGTGGGTTTGGTATAAGGTTTTTATGGCTAGGGTTGCCTTTTTACAACTCATACATCATTCTGGTTGGTTATATTGACAACTACGCCTCACAACTCAATGAAAGGTTATGGCAAAGACTCCTATATGACTCTAAGTTCAACGAACACATTTGAGGTGCTCATAGGTGAATACGTGCATATATAGACGCATCTTGAGAAGCAGTAATGGTAATATGCAAAACGGTAGCAGGCCCAGCTACCAGATAACTAGTTGGACGGATAGCCTCACATAATAGCCAAGGTATGGTTAGATAGCATCAGTAGCACGCATTATGTCTAGTGAAGCATCATTCCAGGTTTTCATATCATGTATCACCTAAAGCTCATCATGCACAACACAATACAAGCTAACTCAATCTTATTATGCCAGGACACTCGGTTGAACCTTGCCAGGGGTTGATTGATTTTTTTTTTTTCCCCCACATATCCATTCATATCCCTTAAGGTCAAGCATCCAACTAGAGTCACGGGTGTGCTAGCACGTGGTATGGCTAAAGTATAGAATGTACAAGGCATATACAATTGCGAATGCGAACTCCTACGTCACAAGATCTTTTTACTAGGCATATAAGTAACTAGCCACTCAATCAAACATAAGAGGCATAGACCTTAGTTCGAATAGAGGATGAGTAACTCCCTTACAATCATGATTATTCTAGCATGCCATTTAATGATGCATTCAGAGATAAACATTTCAAAGCAAAGGTTACAATCGTGCAATCACACTATGGTATACGTGCAGAATCAACAATTTAACCACAACATAAGGACTATATGCTACGCAATGACTAGCTAACTATGACTACACGAAGCAACAACTCATGTAGGTTGAATTCTTTGGCCAATTAAGTGACATACCCAATAAGAATCAAGTCGAAGAAGCACCACATAGCTTACTTACTTTACCGTCAGTTAATAAACATATAGTTGGCCCTGCACATCATTCTAAGTGACTATATAAGCTTTCAAGGTCCGTACGTTGTGCAACATGCCATGGTTTCAAGTTCACAACTAATGTCACATAAGGGGTCATTTAGAAGGGCATACAGGATTGCATTTCTCATTTGCAAACCAAGGTCAAGGTGTGCCTTGAAACTTATCAAAATCATTAAAAATTAGCCATCAACCGACTAACAGGCGTAAGAATGAATCTAAGTGTCAATAACACGTATGGGATAACACTTAGGTCACAATCAACAGGACTCTGCCACAATCACTCATGTTGGCATGCGCACACACGAGGCTATCACTCAGCCTTCTTAACAATCAAACATTCACGTAAAAGGTTTATTATCAAAAAGAAGCTTTTAGTCAAGAGGGGTAATTCTTAGTCGCTTATAACTTGTCATTTACACATCAAGCAACATATGCAACTTGGCAGACAGACATCCAAAACGTTTAGTTGCGCATAGAAACTTACAACAGTAGCAGAGACTCGAGTGTGGTTATAAAGCAAATGCAAGCTTTCAAATGTGGCATTAAAACCTAACCACATAATTAGAAGGGTCTTTCAATGCGAAGCAAACATCTTAATTCACTATTTAGAAAAGTCTCAACTTTCAAAATCTCTAGGCTTTCAAACGAGAAATAGTCCAACTGCCTCTAGCCTATCCCTACCAACCATTAAGTACGTCTACTCACTCTATTACGGGGCCCGAGGAGCAAATCGTATCTTAGGGGCAAGAATATGCTTAGAGTTCAAACAATTTCAACCGTTCGAGTTCAATCCAAGTACACTTTAAACCTTTGATTTAAATCATCAAGGCGCATTTATAAAGCAATCGCTGCTAAGCTACACTTAGCTCATTCACGAATACACGAGTCATTCAGTCCACACTGTAATATAAGGCTCACTTATGCAATCAATAAGTTCACTAAAGCCATGCATAGCCCATTAGACGCACCGACTTTCACAACAAGGAGCGCATTTGCACACAAAGGCACGGCATATAGCCCCTCATCCTAAATACGTTCCTAGGCGACTATATGAAATGCAAGACTCGGGTTGCGGCCTATGGTCGCAGGACCTTTGCTCTGATACCATCTGTAACAACCCCAGCCCCTAGGCCAGAAGCGTTACGCTTTCCTGACTTCTTACTTAATTCCTAGGACGAAACGGACAGAGTTCCTCCTTAAAACTGACCATTTCCAGCCTAAAAACCTTACAATAAGTCATTGTAAATCAACGGAAGCACAAAACAGTTAAAACATAGCTCAACAGCCACACGCCGGAGTTCATAACTCAACAAGCCACTCGCTCGGAGTACACCAACCACATTGATTGATGAATAAAGAAGAAATGGAAGATACAACTCAACGGTTAACAAAACCGGAGTGTTAAGATTTACATCCCAAACATAGCTAAATTAAACCAAGAAGACATCTAACTAACTTGATGGTTGGCTCAAGCGGCCATACAGACCGACCTTTATACCATATACATTACATGAACTAGAATAATCGTTTACAGACCTTTATAAACTAAGAGTAAATTACATGACTTCATCAAACACGTAAGATCCGTTCAAATGAGCACACACGACGCTTTATAAGCAACAATAGGTTCCTTCTGGACTTATCTGACTCAACTTCTTCCTGTCAGAAAGAAAACCTGGGGAAGAGGGGAAAGAGTAATGGGATGAGCAACCACACGCTCAGTGAGTGTCCCCAACCCCCTTAAAACCAAAACCGTTGCAGGCAATACTATCTTTACTAGTCACATATTACGTTTCCATACTTTACTATCATAATAGATATTCATAGAACCTTTATGGGAGGATCACTAAACATAAACTTCACTTGGACCACTCAATCATATTTCTAGGTTCCTCAACGACGGAGTTCTTTTCTAGCAAGCAGTTAGACACGCAAGTAAGCATCAAAGGCTAAGTATAAGGATCTTTTCTTTTCATAACATAACTTCCTAACACTCCATTTAAACTACACATGAACCCTCAATCATATGATGTGTGTATAAGGTTATCCCTTTTCATAAATACACTTTTCTTGGCATTTCATTCATATAATATACATATCACACACATAAACACATATCAAGCATTTAAGTACCTTTAAACATCATATCATGCTATATGACACCCCCGCATGCTATTCACATATCAACGTTCATTCTTTTAGGAAGATACGCCTTCATTCATGGAATTTTTAACGTGCTATAATTTTCTTTCTCATCTCATACACTTTAAATCAGACAGATTTGCTATGGATAAGAATGATGCCACATAAGATTAGAATCAACGTTCAACCATACTTAAGAATCATTCATAATGCATCCATTGAAAGCTTTCCTTTAATACATAGGCTAAGAATCCACATTCAAACATGCTTGAGGATCATTTCATAACTCATTCGTTGAAAGCTTTCTTTCTTTCGTTGAAAGCTTTCTTTCTTTCGTTGAAAACGTTTTCTTAGTCTTCAAAGGAAGTTTCATTTCATTTGGTCGTGTAACGACCCTTATAAGCTTTTCATACATCATTTCATATAGCCTTTTGGGCCCATAAAAAGAACTTCCTTTCCTTTTTAATCGTTTAAAAATGGCAAATGGCTAATTGCTTTTCTTAACTTAGTACGAAAGTACTTCTGGCATAAGATCATTACAGGGTGCTGATTGGGTGGGAACTATTCTCGACCCCATAGTGAGACCTAACGCTCACGCTTAAGCTCTTACTCCCGGGATGGCTACATATAACATATCGGACCATTACATTAGCCCTCGTCAGGGCTTCTAGGGTTTATCCGGACTTATCCCCTAGGGTAACATCATTCTTTTCATATAACATCGTTCTTTTCATCCTTTTCATATGGTCAGAAGCACATTATCTTAGCCACTTTAAAGCGTATGGGCCATAACGGCTAATAATTTTGTTGTGTCTTTTGGTAAAATCATTTATCACATAACTCACTCTTTTCTAAACCGTTTTAGGGATTCCCCCGTTCAAGCAGGTTCACTCCCAAATACTGTTTGTATAGCGAAAATAGGTCATTGCTTGCTATTAATCATGGCTATTATTAGTTTGAAAACACGAGAAACGTTCTTTGTCAAATCACCACAGTTTCACGCATAATGCATCTTAGATATAAAAGGGGGGGAAAGGGATTCACACATTTCACATTCAAACACTTCATAATCATTTCAACACAATGAGCCACACATGGCCTCGCAATCCACACGATTGCGGTAATTTCACAACCAGAACTCCCTCCTCACAAGCACCGTACCACAAGACCTCGAACGCTCATGATTCTTTCCTCAAACCATCCAACTACCAACTCAATTCATCGATTCATTAATCACAACATATTATCATATTAGCTTATGTACAAGGGAGTAAGGTTTAGGCTCTTACCTGAGCAACCAGCGCCATTCAGCGATGCATTACAACAAGCATACATATAGCCACATTTATCCATAATTCAACAACATTTTATTCAGTAAATCAAACATAATTTGATTCTAAACATATACGATGCATTTCGAAGTAACTTTCCTAAGAATGAATGTACTAAAAAGGGTTCGAATGAAAGCTGAACATATTTCAATAGTTTCGAATTTAATTTGGTTACATGCATTAGCTAGTTTAACTCGAATCGAAGCTAGATATAACTTGGAGATTAATTTCTTTAACATGCATTAGCTAATCCACTTGATTCGAAGCTAAACACATCTCATTAACCTCGAAATTAGCTCATTTGCACGCATCGGTTAATCAATTCGAATGAAAGCTAAACACGTTAAAGGACTTCGATTTTAATTCTTTTTCATATATTAACTCATTAACTTGAATCGATACTAAACACGTTAAACTAAATTCG
>JAKOGI010003451.1:0-53377 GCA_029747015.1 Carnegiea gigantea | reverse complement strand
TTATAAAAGAGGAGGGGCGTGTGATGCTTGTCATTCAGATTGTATGAGATTTCCAAAAGCAATACAAGTAATTTGAGTGTGTTTCTCAAAAGTGCATCTAAAATTCCTAGTTCTATATCTTGAATTGTGGCAAATTCAAGTGGCGTTCTAGGTTCTCTATCTTCTCCATTGGAGTGATTCCTCGGTTAAGACAAGAGAATTAGCCCCAGATCAAGTCATTGAGTGGCTCCGTGAAGGATTATCTCAATTACAAGGTCTTGTTCTATCCTTTTCTTGTGTGGTGAAGATCTTCTTGCATCTCATCCATCTTTCATTTCTCTTTTCACTTTGGTTTGTCTTGGGTTTGAGTTTGATTTGGATCACTTTCCACGCACACATACATCAATTGGTATCAGAGCCAAGGTTTTTAAGTGACCCACATCACACCCAAATACACCCTAAAAGTCAAAATATAAAAACACCCCTGCAACAGCTTCACCCACAAACCCGAACCTACGCACGGTCGCCCGTGCCAAGGAGCACAACCATGCCTCCTTCAAAATTTGCATTTCACAAGTCGAAGCAGAGCACGGCCACCTCGTGCCTCACTGCACGCCCGTGCCACCTTCCCCAGCAGCATTTTCTTCCCCCAAAGCACTTCAACATGTCTACTAAGTCTACAAGAAGCGATCAAGAAAGAGTAGAGGAGTTGGAAGCCCAGGTTACATATCTCCGGACACAACTTGGCCAACTCTTAGAGGAGAAAAGAAGGTGGGTTCATAGCCCCACACCTTCTCACCCTCATGAACCGGTGGTCGAATCTGAAGAGGAAGTCCTTCACTCCCGTGCCAATTCAAGTGATGAGGAAGCCCCATGGAGACGAAAGCAAGGAGGCAATATTGGTGGTGTCCGAATTGACATCCCCGAATTTGAAGGTCAACTTGACCCGGATTTGTTCCTCGATTGGTTGCATACCATTGAGCGAATTTTTGAGTACGAGGACATCCCGGAGGACAAGAAGGTAAAACTTGTAGCCCTTAAACTCAGAAAATATGCTTCAATTTGGCGGGCTAATCTAGGAGCTAAAAGAGCAAGGAATGGAAAGGGAAAAATCAGAACTTGGGCCAAAATGAAAGAAAAGCTTAAGGCCAAGTTTCTTCCCTCTCACTATGTGCAAGACAATTATCTCAAACTCCATCGACTCAAGCAAGGATCCAAGAGTGTGGAAGAATACACTCGGGAGTTTGAACAACTCCTACTCAAATATGATTTGAAAGAAGACGACTCACAAACCTTGGTAAGATACTTGACCGGTCTTGATGAGTCCATTTCTCATGTAATTGAGTTGCAACCCTATTCATCCCTAGATGACTTGAGTTCTCTAGCCTATAAGGTAGAGCAACAAAAGAAATCTAAGAGAAAGAGCATCTTGTCCAAACCTCTTTCTCGTCCCCACTCCACACAAAGACCTCCCTACTACCCTCCTAGACCTCAAACCCCTCCACAAGCCAAAAACACCACTCCAACCCCTCCTAAGCCCTCCACACAAGAGCCCAAATCCAAGGACAAAGTTCAATGTTTTCGTTGCCAAGGAATGGGACACTATGCCTCAGAGTGTCCAAACAAAAGGATTGTTTCCTTAGCAGAATATCAAGAAGCATGTGAACAACATGCATATGAAGAAGAAGAAGGAGAACATTTTGAAGAAGGAAGCTTGGAAGAAGTTGAAGAAGGCCCCGATGAAGGAGAGTTGCTAGTCATCCGCCGGGCATTGAGTGGATTTGCCACTCAAGAAGACATGGAGCAAAAAGAAGCTATATTCCACACAAGGTGTACCGTGGGAAACAAGGTATGCTCCCTCATTATTGATGGTGGAAGTTGTGCCAATGTTGCTTCTAAGACTATGGTTGATAAGCTCAAGCTGTAAGTCTCTCCTCGCCCCAATCCCTACACCATTCAATGGTTGAACCATGGCAAGGGTTTGCAAATCACTCACCGATGTCTTGTTTCTTTTTCAATTGGGAAAAATTATAAGGATGAGATATGGTGTGACATTGTCCCTATGGATGCTTATCATATTTTGTTGAGTAGACCGTGGCTATTTGATAGAAGTGTCATCCGTGATGGCCGGATGAACACTTATTTTTTCCAAAAAGACCACAAAAAGATTACCCTTACTCCTCTCAAAATTCCCTCCACCACTAGACCCAAAGACAATCCTCACTTGGATGTCTTTCTCACCACTCTCCTCAAATCCGAGCACCATAAATTTGAGTCTTTCAAAGACTTAATTCTTCTACAAGAGTGATGTATATGTGGGTGGAAAGTGAACCAAATCAACTCAAACTCAAACTAAACAAGAATCAACCAAAGAAAAGTGAATATGGTGGAAGATAGATTGAGATGGTTTGAAGAATAATAACAAAAAGAACAACGATAAACAAGACCTTGTAATTAAGATAATCCTTCACGGAGCCACCCAATGACTTGATCTTGGGCTAATTCTCTTGTCTTAACCAAGGAATCACTCCAATTGGAAAAGGAAGAGAACCTAGAACACCACTTGAATGAGCCAAATTCAAGATATAGAACTAGGAATTTTGAGACACAAATGAGAACCACTCTCAAAGGTGCTTGTATTACTTTGGAAATCTCTTACAATGCTGAATGATTAGCTTCACATGCCCCTCCCCTTTTATAGACTCAGCAAAAGCCAATCAAAAGACTCAAATAACTCCTAACAATTAAAAACTAGCTAATGAAAAGTCTAAGAAAAATGAAAAGACACATCATAAAAGGGGGTGGGGGAGGGTACAAGGAATATTCTAGGATTTTTGCAGCTGATTACATCAATCTAGAAGCATCTAAAACGTGCACAATATCAGCCACACAAATAAATGTAACCTAAGACTCTTCATATTCCCAGCATTAATCCTTGCAACTGCCTCAACTTCAACAGAGCATAACTTCCAGGATACTCGGCCAAATCACGCGTTCGTGGGCTTGTTAGAAAGCCCTGGAAGTCTATTTTCCAGAATGGGCTCATTTGCTCAATTTGGATAAGCGGGTTGAAAGTTATGGCCCAAACAATGCACCTATCTCAGACTGGACTGGATCAGCACAACGTATCTTTGAGTGATATTTTGCCCAACCAAATGATGTCCAAATTAGACAAACTTGGGCTTATTTGAAAGCTGAAATCTTAAACTTCAAAACCGTGTGGAGCCTCAAGTTGTGGGTCCACTTGAGCTTGTCCAAAAGTGGTCACAAAAAAATCGGGTTCCGCAGGGATGAATTCAGCGCCAAATTTCTAGCAAAGCTTAACCTCTTTTTGACCTCTTCATAGTGTCGTGAGGCTTTTAACTCACTTAATAAGACCAAATAAGCACACTTCCAAGCATGATCTTCTTTGACCCTTTTCTTCTTTGAAATTGGACTTGAATAAAAATGATGCATATGGAAATATGCATCATACTTCCCGGGTTGTTTTGAGTTTGTCCTCAAACTCAAAGGATTGGCAAGCTTCTCATGAAGGGAGGCATGCTTATGAAATGGGAGCTCTTGTAGGAAGTGGCCAAAGGGCATCATTTGTAGGGGGGCATAGAGGAGGGGGATGAGAAAGACATCCAAGTGAGGACTGTCTTTGGGTTTGGGAGATGGAATAAGGTCAAAAGGCAGCACTTGAAAAGCAATATGCACAGAGGTTTGATAAAAGTGGGTGTGGGGAGGGTGAAAACTAAGGTGAGATTCGGTTGGGGAAAGAGAGGTGAGTAATAGATCATTTTGTGAGGCTTTATGTGGTTTGAGGATTTGGGAAGGTTGAATGGGGGTTAAGGTGAATTCTTCTTGGGTCAAGAGTTGCTCAACTTCTTCAATAACCCCACATGCCTCCAACTCGGGTGCTTGGAGTTGGGTAGGGCGTACTTCATGAATCAAGAGTTGTTCAAACTCTTCAGCAACCCTACATGGCTTCATCACTTCAAGGTCTTTAACTACATGTTCTTCAATTCTTGGGGTTATGCTCAAATTCACCTCATTATTTTCTTGGCACCCTTCTTCTGTGAAGGATTGCTCAATTTCTTGCACAATCTCTTCTTGCTTCAACTCGGATCTTTGGGTCTCAAGTTCAATGGTCTCTTCATCACCACAGTCACCAAAAAACAAGAGGTAGGTCAACTAGGCTTGAAGCTTTTTCTCCAAGGATCTCTTCATCTTTGTTGGAGCTAAGTTTCTCCAAATAAAAGAAGGAAGTAGAGCTAGAGTTATAAGCACTCATTGGAGTTCCCTTGTTGAAATGAAGGTTTTTAGAAGAGGAATTAAAGCCGTTTACCTCAAATGAAACAAATGGATGCTTGTGTAAGTAAGAGGTTGGAGTGAAAGTATCCATTAATTTACCTCTTAACTTAACCCATGTTGTGATCTTACTTTTTCCTCTCTTCTTCCTCTTATACTTGTACTTTTCACACCATTCAAGCGCATGGCCTCGGAGCTTCTTGATAACCACCTTAAACTTCTCTTGCTCGTCAATATTGTAGCGACTGAAGACTTGATCCACTTTGGAAATCCAGTAAGGGAAATCTTCTTTTTTGGCCACGAAACTTTGGAGTTTCAAGGATGACCATCTCCTTTTCAATCAAAGCAATCTCTTTTCTCAAGTTCCCAAGAGAAATCATGATGGATGAATGCTTAAGGGTTCTTTGTGGGTTATGTGTTTAGGCTAGAAAAAGCTGTTTTGGAGAAGAGGAGGGAGGGCACGGTCGTGCAATGGGGCACTGGGGAACCGTGCGAAATTTCTGGCCTGTGGACACTGGATGTTCACGGTTTTTTTTTTTTTTTTTTTTAAAATGAATTTGGTGTGATGTGGGTCACTTTAAAACCTTTGCTCTGATACCAATTGATGTAGATGTGGGTGGTAAGTGAACCAAATCAACTCAAACTCAAACTAAACAAGAATCAACCAAAGAAAAGGGAATATGGTGGAAGATAGTTTGAGATGGTTTGAAGAATAATAACAAAAAGAACAAGGATAAACAAGACCTTGTAATTAAGATAATCCTTCACGGAGCCACTCAATGACTTGATCTTGGGCGAATTCTCTTGTCTTAACCAAGGAATCACTCCAATTGGAAAAGGAAGAGAACCTAGAACACCAATTGAATGAGCCAAATTCAAGATATAGAACTAGGAATTTTGAGACACAAATGAGAATCACTCTCAAAGGTGCTTGTATTACTTTGGAAATCTCTTACAATGCTGAATGATTAGCTTCACATGCCCCTTCCCTTTTATAGACTCAGCAAAAGACAATCAAAAGACTCAAATAACTCCTAACAATAAAAAACTAGCTAATGAAAAGTCTAAGAAAAATGAAAAGACACATCATAAAAGGGGGTGGGGGAGGTTACAAGGAATATTCTAGGATTTTTGCAGCTGATTACATAAATCTAGAAGCATCTAAAACGTGCACAATATCAGCCACACAAATATATGTAACCTAAGACTCTTCATATTCCCAGCATTAATCCTTGCAACTGCCTCAACTTCAACAGAGAATAACTTCCAGAATACTCGGCCAAATCACGCGTTCTTGGGCTTGTTAGAAAGCCCTGGAAGTCTATTTTCCAGAATGGCTCATTTGCTCAATTTGGATAAGCGGTTTGAAAGTTATGGCCCAAACAATGCACCTATCTCAGACTGGACTGGATCAGCATAACGTATCTTTTAGTGATATTTTGCCCAATCAAATGATGTCCAAATTAAACAAACTTGGGCTTATTTGAAAGCTGAAATCTTAAACTTCAAAACCATGGGGAGCCTCAAGTTGTGGGTCCACTTGAGCTTGTCCAAAAGTGGTCACAAAAAATCGGGTTCCGCAGGGATGAATTCAGCGCCAAATTTCTAGCAAAGCTTAACCTCTTTTTGACCTCTTCATAGTGTCGTGAGTCTTGGAACTCACTTAATAAGACCAAATAAGCACACTTCCAAGCATGATCTTCTTTGACCCTTTTCTTCTTTGAAATTGGACTTGAATAAAAATGATGCATATGGAAATATGCATCAAAGAGGAACCTAAGCCACCATCTCCCACACATCCACTACTCACCCCTCTCCTTCAAACCTACCATCATCCACAAGAGATCCCACATGGCCTTCCCCCTCCTAGATCCATCCAACACAAGATAGACCTCATTCCCGGTTCCGTTCTTCCCAACAAGCCGGCCTACCGGATGTCTCCTAGTGAAACTCAAGAAATCCAAAGACAAGAAGATGACCTCTTGTCCAAGGGTTTAATTCGGGAGAGTTTGAGTCCATGTGCCGTGCCCGCCCTCCTTGTTCCTAAAAAGGACGGTAGCATACGCATGTGTGTGGATAGCCGGGCTATTAACAAAATCACTATCAGGTACCGGTATCCTATTCCAAGATTGGAAGATCTACTTGATGAACTCCATGGAGCCGCTATCTTTTCCAAGATTGATTTACGAAGTGGCTACTATCAAATCCGGATCTTTGAAGGTGATGAATTGATGTAAGTCTCAAGGGTAGGAACAACCCAAGCTAACTTACAACAGGAACACAACCAAAACAAGTGGGAAACTCACGAACCAGGGGTGGCACGGTCGTGCTTCAAGGCACGAGGGCACCGTGCCAACTTGCTGCCTAAGCACGCCTAGTTTGTGATTTTCACGGTTTTTGAGATGGCTTTTGTGTTTGGGCTCAAAAACTGAATCAAAGCAAGAATTCTTGGCCTTGATTAAGCTTGAAATGAATATGAAAACAATAAGGAGATGTGGGAATGAAGTTCACTGATTAGAACATGAAAAAGGAGAGCTTTGGTTTAAGGAACCCAAAGCTAACTTCATGAACTTTAAGTGAATTCAATGAAATCTGGATAGTTCTAAGCCTTGTGATTAGATAAGATACACCACTAATCACTTAGCTTAGGGTCCTTAATCTTGGATTAGGATAAGATACACCACCTAACCAAAGATCAAGACTCACTTGGTCACCACCTTAATCAGCCACAATTAAGGATAAGCAAGTTAAGTGTTTAAGAAATCACAAGACACAAAGTCTTTACTCTCAACTTTAATACTCAAAACTTATTGTTTTACAAAAGAGTAGCCAAGGCACTTATATAGCCTTGTGAATACATGAAAAGAGCTTTCCTTCTAGGCAAGGAAAGTCATTAAACTAATCCTATGCTTAGTAATACACGGTTTAAGCTAAAATATACATAAGCTGAAAGTTTAAGCTACAAAATACAAGATTTCCTTCTCAAACTCTTTCCTAAGTATTAAGAAACCTTATTGACTCAATTTCCCTTCGAGGAAGGTAAGAGAGCATGGCTGCCACCTCAAAAGGACTGAAAATTGCATGTGTGCCATGTCATGCTTGAGTGATCGAATGAGAGCTTGCAAAATGGTGGCGTTTCACTAGCTCCACGTGTCTCTCTCAAGTAGCTGAGTGGTGTTTAATCAAGCAGCTCAAAATGACCTGCTTGGCAGCCTTCCACCTTAAGCAAACCCCTTGAAGGAGGAAAACCACCAGGCTAAGCAACCAGGTGTCAAGCAGCCAGTTTCTACCTCCACTTGCAACGCATGTTTGACACCTCAAATGATGACTAATTGCTACGTTTCTTACATGGTTGGAAACCTCAATATGTCTAGATTACCCTCCTTTTTGAATCATAGCAATTGGACGTCATTTTCCCCTTGAATCAGCCTGATTTCGCAAACCGTGCAGATTGGACTCCAAAACAGCACAGGTTTACTAATTAGCTTAGTTCACTAACCAATTGAACTCCAAATCTGGTAATTCCAATTGGAAATGAAAGCTAAGATATTGGGGACCCAAAATATGTAAAAATTCAAGACTTAAGCTAAACTATATCATAAGAAATAAAAAGAACAAAACCGGGTTCATCCTGGCCCTGCTGGGCAGTTTTGACACCTTGGGTTTAATTGCTGATTTGAACGACCAAATGAAGTCCAAATTAGATGAAACTTGATTTGTTGGAAAGCTAACATCTTGGCCTTCAAAAAATATTAGACGTAAACCCTTAGTATGTTTGAGAAATTAAGCACACAAAAACGGGTTAGCTGCTGGATTTAACCCTTGCCCTGCAGTTTCAATGTTTAATCAAAACTTGGATGATTTATTCATCCTTAAAACAGCATAATAAGATTACCTAATTTGATTTGATTCTTTTTTAACAAAAGGGATGGAGGGATTTCCATTATACTCCCCTTGTTAAAAATGATTTGCCCTCAAATCATAGTAGGTAATGAACTCCTCTTTTGCTTCAATTCTGGTTGAAATAAAATCAACCATAAAAACAAGTCTCTTTTGAACTTAGAGACTTTCTTCTTTACCTTCCCCTTGTTGATTGGAATGGTGGACGTAGGGGGCTCCTTGAACATGATTGGAACCACTTTCTCACAGGCTCTTAATTCAGGATTAGGAACTGTAAGGAATGATTCTGAATTGAATTGACAGAAGGTTTGTTTGAGTGTTTTGGGTGTGGGTGGAGTGGGAGAAAAGGTTGATGGTTCACCAAAAGTCATGAAAAGAATATTTCGATTCTCTTTGTATTTTGGTGGGTGGTAAGTGTCTAAGGTGAGAATTTCACCTTCATCCGCCTCAATCACTATCTCCTCGAGATCATCTTCTTTATCCTCTTTCTTTTCCTCTTCTATTTTGACCTCCTCAGTTGCCTTCCATTCAGCCAAGGTAACATACCTTCGGTTTGTACAATCTGATGCTAAGTGACCAAAGCCTTGGCACTTAAAACACCTTGGGATGTTTTTAGGAAGGGGTTTTGGCGTGAGTTGTGGGGGTAGGCCCTTTTGTGGAGTTTGGTTTTTTTGTGGAGAAGGGGAAAGGGATGCCGTGGGTTGAGGGACATAAGATGAACTCTCTTTGTTTAAGGTTTGTTCATATGGTGAGGGATTTGGATTTTCATGCTGTGAGGGCGGTTTGCTCTTCTTTTGCTGCTCAACCTTGTGAGCTAGCACACATACTTCATCAAAAGAAGTGTAAGCTTGCAAATCAACAACATTAGCATACCTAGGATCAAGACCTCCCAAGGATCTAACAATTGTTTGTTCTTCTGGCTCTTGCAAATCACACTTAATCACAAGCTTTTCAAATTCACGAGTGTATTCTTCTACACTCAAATTACCTTGGTTCAAATGGTGGAGTTGTGAGTAGCAATCTTGAACATAGGTAGAAGGAAGAAATCTAGCCTTGAGCTTTGACTTCATCTTCTCCCAAGTTCTGATTTTGGACCTCCTTTCTCTTACTCTTTTGGCACACAAGTTAGTCCACTATAGAGAAGCATACTTTCGAAGCCTTAAAGCAATCAGCTTCACCTTCTTGTCTTCTGGGATGTCCTTGTACTCAAAAACTCTTTCAACTGTGTGTAACCAATCCAAAAATCTTCAGGATCAAGCTTGCCTTCAAATTCTGGAATTTCAACCTTGAAATCATTTGCACTAGCTTGATTCCGTGAGTCTTGTCCAGTCATTCTCAATGGTTCATCTTCACTAGATGAATCAAGAGTATGGCTAAACACTTGTTCTTGCCTCCATGGTTCGGATTGGATGGGTTCTTTACACGCCTTTTGCTTTTGCTTCATGTAGTTTCCAAGTTGTTTTCTCAAGTACTCATTTCGAGCCTTCAGTTCTTGATTACTCACACTTATTTCTTGCATTTGCTTGGAAAGAACCTCAAGCTTCTCTTCCACAGACATGCTAGTACTCATTGTGATCGAAGGAAGGAACGGTTTATGCTTGACTGTGTTTGGATTGAGTTTGGGAGCATGGGGTTTAGGCAAGGATCTGAACTTGCTCTGATACCAAAAATGATGTAAGTCTCAAGGGTAGGAACAACCCAAGCTAACTTACAACAGGAACACAACCAAAACAAGTGGGAAAACTCACGAACCAGGGGTGGCACGGTCGTGCTTCAAGGCACGGGGGCACCGTGCCAACTTCCTACCTAAGCACGCCTAGTTTGTGATTTTCACGGTTTTTGAGATGGCTTTTGTGTTTGGGCTCAAAACTGAATCAAAGTAAGAATTCTTGGCCTTGATTAAGCTTGAAATGAATATGAAAACAAAAAGGAGATGTGGGAATGAAGTTCACTGATTAGAACATGAAAAAGGAGAGCTTTGGTTTAAGGAACCCAAAGCTAACTTCATGAACTTTAAGTGAATTCAATGGAATCTGGATAGGTCTAAGCCTTGTGATTAGATAAGATACACCACTAATCACTTAGCTTAGGGCCCTTAATCTTGGATTAGGATAAGATACACCACCTAACCAAAGATCAAGACTTACTTGGTCACCACCTTAATCGGCCACAATTAAGGATAAGCAAGTTAAGTGTTTAAGAAATCACAAGACACAAAGTCTTTGCTCTCAACTTTAACACTCAAAACTTCTTGTTTTTACAAAAGAGCAGCCAAGGCACTTATATAGCCTTGTGATTACATGAAAAGAGCTTTCCTTCTAGGCAAGGAAAGTCATCAAACTAATCCTATGCTTAGTAATACACGGTTTAAGCTAAAATATACATAAGCTGAAAGTTTAAGCTACAAAACACAAGATTTCCTTCTTAAAACTCTTTCCTAAGTATTAAGAAACCTTGTTGACTCAATTTCCCTTCAAGGAAGGTAAGAGAGCATGGCTGCCACCTCAAAAGGACTGAAAATTGGATGTGTGCCATGTCATGCTTGAGTGGTCGAATGAGAGCTTGCAAAATGGTGGCGTTTCACTAGCTCTACGTGTCTCTCTCTCAAGTAGCTGAGTGGTGCTTAATCAAGCAGCTCAAAATGACCTGCTTGGCAGCTCAAAATGACCTGCTTGGCAGCCTTCCACCTTAAGCAAACCCCTTGAAGGAGGAAAACCACCAGGCTAAGCAACCGGGTGTCAAGCAGCCAGTTTCTGCCTCCACTTGCAACGCATGTTTGACACCTCAAATGATGACTAATTGCTACGTTTCTTACATGGTTGGAAACCTCAAGATGTCTAGATTATCCTCCTTTTTGAATCATAGCAATTGGACTCATTTGCCCCTTGAATCAGCCTGATTCCCAAAACCGTGCAGATTGGACTCCAAAACAGCACAGGTTTACTAATTAGCTTAGTTCACTAACCAATTGAACTCCAAATCTGGTAATTCCAATTGAAAATGAAAGCTAAGATCTTGGGGACCCAAAATATGTAAAAATTCAAGACTTAAGCTAAACTATATCATAAGAAATAAAAAGAACAAAACCGGGTTCATCCTGGCCCTGCTGGGCAGTTTTGACACCTTGGGTTTTATTGCTGATTTGAACGACCAAATGAAGTCCAAATTGGATGAAACTTGATTTGTTGGAAAGCTAACATCTTGTTCTTCAAATCCATCAAAAAATATTAGACATAAACCCTTAGTATGTTTGAGAAATTAAGCACACAAAAACGGGTTAGCTGCTGGATTTAACCCTTGCCCTGCAGTTTCAAGGTTTAATCAAAACTTGGATGATTTATTCATCCTTAAACCAGCATAATAAGATTACCTAATTTGATTTGATTCTTTTTTAACAAAAGGGATGGAGGGATTTCCATCATGAATGAAAATCCGCCTTTAAGACTAAAGGAGGTTTGTATGAGTGGCTTGTGATGCCATTTGGGCTTACTAATGCCCCTAGCACTTTCATGAGGCTTATGAACCAAGTTCTAAAACCCCTCATTGGCATTTGTGTTGTTGTCTACTTTGATGATATTTTGGTCTATAGCAAGACCGAAGAAGAGCATGCCCAACACTTGCAACAAGTTTTGGAGATCCTTTCTCAAGAGCAACTTTATGGCAATATGGAGAAATGTTATTTCTTCACCCCTCAAGTGGTATTCTTGGGTTTCATTGTGTCTGCCCAAGGTCTTCAAGTTGATGATAGCAAGATCAAGGCTATCCAAGAATGGCCTACTCCTACATCTATCACTCAAGTAAGGAGTTTCCATGGCCCAGCATCATTCTACCGGAGATTCATCCGAAATTTCAGCACCATTGTGGCTCCTATGACCGAGGTAATTAAAGGCAAAGAATTTTCTTGGAACGAGCAAGCACAACAAGCCTTTGAAGAGATCAAGAAGAAACTCACTAGTGCTCCCGTCCTAGCCTTGCACGATTTTGCCAAAGTTTTTGAAGTTGAATGTGATGCATCCGGGGTAGGAATTGGAGCTGTCCTATCTCAAGAGAAAAGACCCATTGCCTTCTTTAGTGAGAAGCTCAACGATGCCAAGAAGAAGTACTCCACCTACGACAAGGAGTTTTATGCTATCATTAGAGCATTGGAGCATTGGCGTCATTATCTTGTTGGAGGAGAATTCATTCTCCATTCTGATCATGAGGCTCTCAAGTACATTCAAGGACAACACAAACTCAGCCATAGACATGCTAAATGGGTAGAGTATCTTCAGTCCTTCCATTTCACCATCCAACATAAGGCGGGGATTCTCAACAAAGGAGCTGATGCACTCTCTCGTAGGTACTTGTTACTCTCCACTTTGGGTACTAAAGTACTTGGTTTTGAGATTGTGAAAGACTTGTACTCCAAAGATGATGATTTCAAGGATATTTTTGAGAAGTGTTCTAAGCAACCCCATGGGTTGTTTCACTTAGAAGATGGGTTCCTATTTAAAGGCTCACGCCTTTGCATTCCTCAATGCGGATTTAGATAGCTCCTTATCCAAGAGCTACATGGAGGAGCCCTAGCCGGCCATTTCGATGTAGAGAAGACAAGAGCAATGTTGAAGGAACACTACTATTGGCCAAAGCTGTCAAGAGATGTAGAGCATTTCATCAAAAGATGTTCTACTTGTCAAATGGCTAAGAGCCATGCGTTGCCCCAAGGCTTGTACTCCCCTCTTCCTATTCGTCAAGCCCCTTGGGAAGATATTAGTTTGGACTTCATTACGGGTTTGCCAAGAACCCAAAGGAACAAGGATTTCATTATAGTAGTTGTGGACCGATTTTCCAAGATGGCGCATTTCATCCCTTGCCACACTACTAATGATGCTACTCAAGTGGCTAACTTGTACTTCAAGGAAATTGTGGGACTACATGGCATTCCTAAGAGTATGGTATCCGATCGTGACCCTAAGTTCCTTAGTCACTTTTGGCTCACTTTGTAGCGTAAATTGGGTACTCAACTCAAGTTTAGCACAACATGTCATCCCCAAACCGATGGACAAACTGAAGTCCCTAATAGGACTTTGGGTACTTTACTACGAGTCCTTGTGAAGAAGCATTTGAAGAATTGGGATGAGTTGTTGCCCCATGCCGAGTTTGCATTCAATCGAGTGCCTAGCAAGTCCACCCAACTCTCTCCTTTCAAGTTGTCTATGGCTATAATCCCAAGAGTCCGTTGGATCTTATTCCTATTCCCACTCCTACAAAACTTAGTTGGGAAGCCGAGAAACGAGCTAAGGAAATTCAAGAACTTCATGCTCGCGTTCGTGACCACATAGCCAAGGCTAATGAGAGAGCCATGCACAGCGCCAACAAGCACCGGAAAGGCGTACATTTTCAGCCTGGAGACTTGGTTTGGATTCACCTGCGAAAGGAATGTTTTCCTTCTAAAAGAAAATCTAAGTTGATGCCTCGATCCGATGGGCCCTTTGAGATCCTTGAGAAGGTTGGGCCTAATGCTTACAAGGTTGATCTTTCCGGAGATTATGGAGTTTTAGCTACATTCAATGTCTCCGACCTTAGCCCCTATTTTACTGATGAGCCCCTTCCTAGTTTGAGGGCAAACTTTCACTCACCCGGGGGGAATGATGGAGACCATCATGAACGACCCAAAGACCATCAAGCCCAGCCCAAGGAAGACCCAATCAAGCTTCAAGAAGTCAAAGACGTGGCAAAACTCTGTAAAAAAGTTTTATTCCTTCCGGAAGAATTAGTGCCCGATTCGTCCCTGCGGAAGGTAATTTCTGTGGCAACTTTTGGACAAGCTCAAGTAGACCCACAACTTGAGGGACCATATGCTTTGGAAGCTTAAGATTTCAGCTTTAAAGTAAGCCCAAGTTTGTTTAATTTGGACGTCATTTGATTGGGCAAAATATCACTCAAAGGTACATTATTCTGATCCAGTCCAGTCTAAGATAGGTGCATTGTTTGGGCCATAACTTTTAAACCGCTTATCCAACTTGAGCAAATGAGCCCATTCTGGAAAATAGACTTATGGGGCTTTCTAGCAAGCCCAAGAACGCGTGTTTTGGCTGAGTATTCTGGAAGATATACTCTGTTGAAGTTGAGGCAGCTGCGAGGATTAATTCTGGGAAAGTGAAGAGTCTTCGGTTACATGTGTTTGTGTGGCTGATATTGTGCTCGTTTTGGAGGCTTCCAGATGGAGATAATCATCTAATAGAAATCCTAGAATATTCCTTGTAACCTCCCCTACTCCTTTTATGATGAGTCTTTTCATTTTACTTAGTCTTTTCATTGGCTAGTTTTAATTGTTAGGGGTTGTTGAGTCTTTTGGTTGTCTTTTGCTGAGCTTATAAAAGAGGAGGGGCGTGTGATGCTTGTCATTAAGATTGTATGAGATTTCCAAAAGCAATACAAGTACTTTGAGTGTGTTTCTCAAAAGTGCATCTAAAATTCCTAATTCTATATCTTGAATTGTGGCAAATTCAAGTGGTAGGTTCTCTATCTTCTCCATTGGAGTGATTCCTCGGTTAAGACAAGAGAATTAGCCCAGATCAAGTCATTGAGTGGCTCCGTGAAGGATTATCTCAATTACAAGGTCTTGTTCTATCCTTTTCTTGTGTGGTGAAGATCTTCTTCCATCTCATCCATCTTTCATTTCTCTTTTCACTTTGGTTTGTTTTGAGTTTGCGTTTGATTTGGATCACTTTCCACGCACACATACATCACTAGGTATCAGGCCCAGATAGACTGCCCAAAATGAAAAATCACCCTAAAAGGGCCTAATGGGGAGAAGGTAGTGCATAGGGGCCAGAGGCCCAGGATGGGAGTAAAATTGGTGTCGGTAATGAGAGCTCGCAAGCTGTTAGGTAAAGGGTGCAAGGGATTCTTATGCCACGTAGTGGAAACCAAGGATGCAGGACCCTCCCTGGAGGACATCCCCGTGGTGAGGGAATTTCCAGATGTGTTCCCCGATGAAATCCCCGGCATACCACCCCTTAGAGAGGTGGAATTTTGTATCGACCTGACACCCTAAGCCACCCCTATTTTTAGGGCACCTTATCGAATGTGATGTATCCTCAAGGGGAAACCAAGAGGATGGGAAGAGATGGAAGATGAGTGCAAAGAAACCAAGGCAACTTTGAATTCACAAACTCACCTTAGATATGGATAGATAACCGGAACTAACACCCACCTTGGATACAGAAACACCACCAAGGACTGATGTTAGGGCCCTTAACCACCTCTTGGATACAGAAACATTACCAAAGAGAGGTTAAGACTCTTGCTAGATCACCACCCTACCCAGCCAAAGATAGAGATAAGCTAGAAGAGAGTTTTGAGAGTTCAAAGGAGCTAAGGCTCAACTTCATTCAAATACATCAACTAACTCCACATACAAGGTAGCAAGGGAGGTCTTATAATCCTCCTAAACACAAGCACTCAGCTTACAAAGTCAAATTAGAAGCTAAACTAGGCTAAAACCCGGAAATCAAAACAACCTCAAAAATGGTTAGATTAAATCGTGGCTTGACAACACTTAATTGTTGATCTTGAGGCTGAGTTGTCGGCTTGGGAGGCTTGGGAGGACATAATCAGCTTCAAGGCATTTAATCATGACCTTTGCAAGTGGATTAAACCTTGATAGGAGCAAAAGCACCTCAAAAAGAACAAAAAGCAGTTGGCTGTCTTTACCCGAATAAAAGGGAGTTTCTTCCCTTAACTTGCTGGTTAATAGCTCCTTAGGTGTGTAATTTGGCTGAGGTTTTTTTATAGCCACTTGATAATATTTTTAATGCACTTTCAAGCCATAAAAGTTTCAGTCCAAATGGAGGAGCTTTGGTCATCCAAACAGACCCATTTCCAGAACTGGGCAGAACTGAAACAGTTTTGAGCACTTGACTTCAACAGCTGATTTGAGGTAGCAAATGACCTCCAAATGACTTGCAATTGGTCTTATTGGAAAGAACACATCTTAAACTTAAAGTTAGGCCTCCTGCATCCCAATCATATCCATTGGAAGGTCACATAATAATGTGTACAAAACCAGGCTTGTTCACGGGCTGAAAACAGGATGAAGGCTGAAAATGACTAGGGCAAACTAGGCATGTTTTTTGCCCTTTAGCCATTGAATCTGATTGTTTTGGACCACCTTGAGGGTAGGTATTCATGGTCATGGATGGATCTCCATCATCCTCTCCTTGTTGAGGAGAATTTGCCCTCGAATTGTCCTTGAACTCATGGTGTGAGACCTTGAGAAGTAGCTCTCTAGTAGTGAGGAGTAAGTCCGAATGCTCTCGGTTCCTTTGGGGCTTAATTTTGTGGAGTTGGGATGGGCTTGGGGGGGCAAGGGTGATCTTCTTTCCATCCTTTTAAAAGGTATAAGTATTCAAATAGCCATCATGCATTACCTTTCGGTCAAACAACCATGGCCTTCCCAACAAAAGGTGACATGCATTCATGGGGATGATGTCGCACCACAACTCATCTTGGTAACTTTTACCAATGGAAAATGAAATCAAGCACCTTGAATTTACTTGTAATCCTTTACCTTGATTGAGCCATTGGATGTTGTAAGGATAGGGGTGAGCCGAGGCTTGGAGATTGAGTTTCTTCACCATGCTAAGTGATGTATGTTAACCATGGGAATGTCAAAGATGAGAATGTATGATGGGGAAGAGTGAAAACAAGGACAAGCAAAAACCGAAAAGAACAATGAGCTCAACCGGTCTTGATGGATAGTGTGCAACTCTCTTGTCTAAGATAAGCCAAAGGCGCCACTTAGAGGAGAAGTTGGGCTATTCCTTCTTCACTTATGGATACAGAATATCACCACCATAAGCAAGAGAAAGGAACCTAGAAGATCACCACTTGAACTAGCCAATTCAAGCTAAAGCAACTAGGAGTTTCAATGGAGAGTAAAACACTCAGATTTCATTGCATGATATTCAAAGCTGCCTTCTTACATTCCTAAAGGTCCCTTATATAGGAGGGAGCCTCAAAATTCAGATTACATGGGTTACAATGCAAGCCAAACGGATCAAGACAAAAGGGAAGCACAAAAAAGCAAGAAAAGTACAAAAGGTGATGTTGACAGTTGCTGTCCAGTTTTCCAGATTGCAGGGTCAACTTTCAGCAGCTGTATCTTCGTCCTTACTTACCCAAATTGGCTCCAACATACCTTATTAGAAAGCTTAGAAAGTGTTCTTTCATATGACTACTTTTGGAGCTCATTTGGTGCAGCCGTTCAGGAGATATAAACAGAACAAGTGAGATGGTGCAGGCTGACTTCCCAAAAGCAGCTTTAGAAGTTTCCTTGCTTTTAGCCTCCTTGGGACACGTTTGACTCTGGTTTCTTTTCCCACCCTTTTAGCCAATTCAAAAAAGGATCTAGGGGTTAAAATTCCAGGTTGTTAGGGTTACTTTAGGTTGGGGAAAATGGGCTCCCAAAACCGGACAAAATCTGACCTGGAAAACAGTTTTGGACAGTTTGGCTTTAACAAAGGGTTTGGATGGGCAAATGACATCCAAATGGGCTGAAACTTGATTTATTGGGCAGCTAACTCTCCAATCTTTCCAGACATACCAAAAGTTTGGCTTTAAAGCCTCAGGTCATCAGGTCACCAAGGTCAGAAAGTCGGGCCATGTGCGGGATGAGCCCGGCAGAATGCAAGTGATCATGTCTTGAGTGATTTCTAATCCTTGGAAAGCCTTTGTGACCTCTTGAGCTATAAGAACCCTTGGGGCTGATCCCCATCATCCCCCCCAGCTTGGGAAGAGTTTGTCCTCAAACTTGGTAGCTCGTCTTCTTCATCAAAGTAGGGCCTCAAATCGGCTACATTGAATGTAGCGGATACTCCATAGTCACCGGGCAAATCAACCTTGTATGCATTGGAATTGACTTTTTCAAGGATCTTGAATGGGCCATCCGAGCGTGGAAGAAGCTTGGACCTTCTTTTGCTAGGAAATCGCTCCTTTCTTAGGTGGATCCATACTAAATCTCCAGGCTTAAATTGGACTTCCTTGCGGTGCTTGTTTACCCGATCCTTGGTCTGATCATTGAACTTCTCAATTTTAGCCCTCACTTGTGCATGGAGCTCTTGGATTTCCTTTGCTCTCTTCTCGGCCTCCCAACTAAACTTGGTTGGAGTAGGGAGGGGTGTAAGGTCCATAGGTGTACAAGGGTTGAAACCATATACAACTTGGAATGGAGAAAGACCGGTGGCTTTGCTTGGCACTCGATTGTAGGCAAACTCGGCATGGCTAAGCAACTCATCCCAACCCTTTGTGCTCTTCTTGGCTAGGACCCTCAACAAAGTACCCAAGGTCCTATTGGTGACCTCGGTTTGGCCATCCGTTTGGGGGTGACATGATGTGCTAAATTTGAGATGAGTGCCCATCTTCTTCCATAGAGTGAGCCAAAAATGGCTCATGAACTTGCTATCCCGGTCGGACACCATGCTTTTGGGGATGCCATGGAGCCTCACGATCTCTTTGAAGTAGAGGCTTGCAATTTGAGTGGCATCATGGGTAGTATGGCATGAGACAAAGTGTGCCATCTTCGAAAACCGATCAACTACCACCATTATGGAGTCCTTGTTCCGTTGTGTCCTTGGTAGGCCGGTAATGAAATCTAAACTCACATCCTCCCAAGGAGCCTTTGGGACCGGTAAGGGCGAGTAAAGACCTTGAGGCAAGACATGGCTTTTGGCAAGTTGACAAGTAGAGCACCTTTTAACATAATGCTCAACATCCTTGACCATCTTGGGCCAATAGTAGTGCTCCTTCAACATGAGTGAGGTCTTCTCAATGCCAAAGTGGCCGGCCAAAGCTCCTCCATGCACTTCTTTAATCAAAAGCTCCCTAATGCCTCCTTTAGGGATACATAACCGGTTTCCTTTGAATAAGAACCCCTCTTCAATGTGAAATGGACCATGGGGGTGCCGTGAGCATACTTCAAAGGTCTCCTTGAAGTCTTCATCCTTGGTGTACAACTCCTTGATCAATTCAAACCCAAGGACTCTTGAGTCAAGGGAGGAGAGGAGTAGATATCTTCTAGACAAGGCATCCGCACCCTTGTTTAAGTGCCCGGATTTGTGGTGGATCACAAAGTGGAAAGCTTGAAGATATTCCACCCACTTAGCATGCCTTGGGTTGAGCTTGTGTTGACCTTGTATGAACTTGAGTGCTTCATGATCCGAGTGGAGGATGAACTCTCCCCCCACCAAATAATGTCTCCAATGTTCCAAGGCCCTCACTATGGCATAAAACTCCTTGTCATACGTTGAGTATTTTCGCTTGGCCTCATTGAGTTTTTCACTAAAGTAGGCTAATGGTCGGCCTTCTTGTGATAGGACCGCCCCTATGCCCACCCCCGAAGCATCACACTCCACTTCAAATATCTTGGAGAAGCTTGGAAGAGCAAGTATGGGTGCACTAGTGAGCTTCTCCTTCACATCTTCAAAGGCGGCTTGGGCCTTTTCATTCCACTCAAATTTCTTGGATTTGAGAATCTCGGTCAAAGGAGCCATGATTGTGCTAAAGTTCTTGACAAACCTCCTATAAAAAGAGGCTAGACCATGAAAGCTCCTCACTTGGTGAATAGAGGAAGGAACCGGCCATTCCCGGATGGATTGAACTTTGCTCTCGTCCACTTGTATACCATGGGCCGAAACAACATACCCTAAGAAAACAACTTGGGGAGTGAAGAAGTGGCACTTCTCCAAGTTGCCATATAACTTCTCTTGGGAGAGCACATCAAGAACTTGTTGAAGGTGATTAGCGTGCTCCTTCTCACCTTGGCTATAAACCAAGATGTCATCGAAATAGACCACTACAAACCTCCCAATGAAAGGCTTGAGAACTTGATTCATTAGACGCATGAAAGTGCTTGGAGCATTGGTAAGGCCGAATGGCATGACCAACCATTCATATAGTCCCCCCTTGGTCTTGAATGCCGTCTTCCATTCATCCCCTTCATAGATTCGAATTTGATAGTAGCCACTCCTAAGATCAATCTTAGAGAAAATGGTGGCCCCATGCAACTCATCAAGTAGGTCCTCCAATCTAGGGATGGGATAGCGGTACTTAATAGTGATTTTGTTGATAGCCCGACTATCCACACACATCCTCATGCTTCCATCCTTCTTTGGTACCAATAAGGCCGGAACGGCACAAGGACTCAAGCTTTCCCGAATCATTCCTTTGGCCAAAAGTTCATCCACTTGCCTTTGGATTTCTTGGGTTTCTTGTGGATTCATTCTATAGGCCGGTTTATTTGGAAGGGTGGATCCGGGAATGAGGTCTATTTTGTGTTGGATGGTTCTTTGAGGGGGTAGGCCATGGGGAATTTCTTGCGGGAACACATGGTTATAGGCTTGGAGAAGTGGGATGAGGAGGGGATGGGAGTGAGTGACGGTTTCGGTTTCACCTAGGCCAAGTAGGAGCCACTCCTTGAATGACTCATACTCATGGTTTTCGGCCTTGAGGAGGTTAGTGAGTAGGATGTTTTTTTGTGGGGTTTCTTTTGGCTTGAGGAGTTGGGAAGGACGAATGGGGGTAAGGGTGATTTTCTTGTGGTCTAGGATGAAGGAGTAGGTGTTCATTCGGCCATCATGCATAACATTTCTATCAAAGAGCCACGGTCTACCAAGGAGTACATGACATGCATCCATGGGAATCACATCACACCAAATTTCATCCTTATAGTTCTTTCCAATGCTCAAAGAAACTAAACAACGAGATGAGACTTGGATACCTTTGCCTTGATTGAGCCATTGAATGGTGTATGGAAAAGGGTGTGGAGATGCCGTGAGTTGAAGCTTGTCCACCAAGGTCTTGGATGCCACATTTGTACAACTCCCTCCATCAATGATGAGGGAACATACTTTGCCTCCTATGGTGCACCTCGTGTGAAAGATGGCCTCCCTTTGTTCATTCCCATCTTGAGTAGCCAACCCACTCAAAGCTCGCCTAACCACCAAGAGTTCACCTTCATCCGGGCCCTCCTCTACTTCTTCTAGGGCCTCATTCAAGTACAACTCCTTTTCTTCTTCCATTTCTTCTTCAAAAGATGCTTGGTACTCGGCTAGGGTGACCACTCTCTTGTTTGGACATTCGGGTGCAATATGTCCAAGGCCTTGGCACCTAAAGCACCTCCTTGTCTCCTTTGGTTTTGTGGACATTTGAGGGGCTGTTTTGGGGACCGAAGGGGGAGGAGGTTTTGGGTTTGGAGGGTTAAAGGGCTTTGGCGTGGTGTATGAAGGCCTTTGGGGAGTGTAGGCACGATTTTGTGGTTTAAAGGCTTCACTCTTTCCCTTAGTCTTCTTTTGTAGTTCCACCTTGTGAGCTAGAGAACTTAACTCATCAAGGGTGGTGTATGGGTGCAACTCTACTATATGGGCTATCTTCTCATCCAACCCACAAAGATACCTCACCAAAGTTTGTTCCTCATCCTCTTTAAGGTCACATTTTATGATCAATTGCTCAAACTCCCTTGTATATTCCTCCACACTTAAAGACCCTTGTCTCAAATGGTGAAGTCTAGAAAAGTTGTCTTGAAGGTAGTGAGATGGAAGGAACTTCTCTTTGAGTTTTTCTTTCATTTTCCTCCAAGTTTTAATCTTCCCCTTCCCTTTCTTGGCCCTCTTAGATAAAACATTAGCCCACCAAGTAGAAGCATACTTTCTAAGTTTAAGGGCAACTAGTTTTACCTTCTTTTCATCCGGGATGTCCTTGTAGTCGAACACCCTCTCCACGGTTTGTAGCCAATCCAAGAACTCGTCCGGATCAAGCTTGCCTTCAAACTCGGGGATGTCAACTTTGAAGTCGTTGAATCCACCTCCTTGATGCCTTTCTTGTCTCCTTGATCCTCTACTAGCTCTTCCTTGTGACCCAAAAGGGTTGAAATCCGAATCACTTTCACCCGGGTCACTAGATTCACTTGGAATAGGTGAATCCCTCAAGTTGTCTCTCCTTTCCTTCATGAGCCTTTGAAGTTGAGTTTGCAAGTACTTGACTCTAGCTTCCATTTCGGCCTTTTCTCTTAAGGCTTGTTCGGCCACTTGCTCGGGTGTTTGGCTAGAAGACATGATATGTGGGCTTTGTGGGAGAGAAACACGAGATTTGGCTGAGAATGGGGTGGCACGGTCGTGCCGTGGGACACGGGCTGCCCGTGCCAAGTTACTGCCGTGACAAAAGTGCAGAAAAGAGGTGGCACGGTCGTGCCTTAAAGCACGGGTAGGCCGTGCCACAATTCTGTCCCGTGCGGATAGAGAAAGGATGTTTTGTGGTTTGTGTTTGAGAAATGTGTTTGGGTGGAAGCTTGGCCAAGAGGGTAGCCTAAGCTCTGATACCAAGATGATGTATGTTAACCATGGGAATGTCAAAGATGAGAATGTATGATGGGGAAGATTGAAAACAAGGACAAGCAAAAACCGAAAAGAACAATGAGCTCAACCGGTCTTGATGGATAGTGTGCAACTCTCTTGTCTAAGATAAGCCAAAGGCGCCACTTAGAGGAGAAGTTGGGCTATTCCTTCTTCACTTATGGATACAGAATATCACCACCATAAGCAAGAGAAAGGAACCTAGAAGATCACCACTTGAACTAGCCAATTCAAGCTAAAGCAACTAGGAGTTTCAATGGAGAGTAAAACACTCAGATTTCATTGCATGATATTCAAAGCTGCCTTCTTACATTCCTAAAGGTCCCTTATATAGGAGGGAGCCTCAAAATTCAGATTACATGGGTTACAATGCAAGCCAAACGGATCAAGACAAAAGGGAAGCACAAAAAGCAAGAAAAGTACAAAAGGTGATGTTGACAGTTGCTGTCCAGTTTTCCAGATTGCAGGGTCAACTTTCAGCAGCTGTATCTTCGTCCTTACTTACCCAAATTGGCTCCAACATACCTTATTAGAAAGCTTAGAAAGTGTTCTTTCATATGACTACTTTTGGAGCTCATTTGGTGCAGCCGTTCAGGAGATATAAACAGAACAAGTGAGATGGTGCAGGCTGACTTCCAAAAGCAGCTTTAGAAGTTTCCTTGCTTTTAGCCTCCTTGGGACACGTTTGACTCTGGTTTCTTTTCCCCCCCTTTTAGCCAATTCAAAAAAGGATCTAGGGGTTAAAATTCCAGGTTGTTAGGGTTACTTTAGGTTGGTGAAAATGGGCTCCCAAAACCGGACAAAATCTGACCTGGAAAACAGTTTTGGACAGTTTGGCTTTAACAAAGCCTTTGGATGGGCAAATGACATCCAAATGGGCTGAAACTTGATGTATTGGGCAGCTAACTCTCCAATATTTCCAGACATACCCAAAGTTTGGCTTTAAACCTCAG
Organism: Carnegiea gigantea; assembly: GCA_029747015.1. Taxonomy (NCBI): domain Eukaryota; kingdom Viridiplantae; phylum Streptophyta; class Magnoliopsida; order Caryophyllales; family Cactaceae; genus Carnegiea; species Carnegiea gigantea. Next base: position 29,862 of record JAKOGI010003451.1, on the reverse strand, counting down.
GTCATCAGGTCACCAAGGTCAGAAATTCGGGCCATGTGCGGGATGAGCCCGGCAGAATGCAAGTGATCGTGTCTTGAGTGATTTCTAATCCTTGGAAAGCCTTTGTGACCTCTTGAGCTATAAGAACCCCTTGGGGCTGATCCCCATCAGTAGTGGATGTGTGGGAGATGGTGGCTTAGGTTCCTCTTGTAGAAGAATCAAGTCTTTGAAAGACTCAAATTCATGGTGCTCGGATTTGAGGAGAGTGGTGAGAAAGACATCCAAGTGAGGATTGTCTTTGGGTCTAGTGGTGGAGGGAATTTTGAGTGGAGTAAGGGTAATCTTTTTGTGGTCTTTTTGGAAAGAATAAGTGTTCATCCGGCCATCAAGGATGACACTTCTATCAAATAGCCACGGTCTACCCAACAAAATATGACAAGCATCCATAGGGACAATGTCACACCATAACTCATCCTTATAATTTTTCCCAATTGAAAAAGAAACAAGACATCGGTGAGTGATTTGCAAACCCTTGCCTTGGTTCAACCATTGAATGGTGTAGGGATTGGGGCGAGGAGAGACTTGCAGCTTGAGCTTATCAACCATAGTCTTGGAAGCAACATTGGCACAACTTCCACCATCAATAATGAGGGAGCATACCTTGTTACCCACGGTACACCTTGTGTGGAATATAGTTTCTCTTTGCTCCATGTCTTCTTGAGTGGCAAATCCACTCAATGCCCGGCGGATGACTAGCAATTCTCCTTCATCGGGGCCTTCTTCAACTTCTTCTAAGCTTCCTTCTTCAAAATGTTCTCCTTCTTCTTCTTCATATGCATGTTCTTCACATGCTTCTTGATATTCTGCTAAGGAAACAATCCTCTTGTTTGGACACTCTGAGGCATAGTGTGGCAACGAAAACATCGAACCTTGTCCTTGGATTTGGGCTCTTGTGTGGAGGGCTTAGGAGGGGTTGGAGTAGTGTTTTTGGCTTGTGGAGGGTTTTGAGGTCTAGGAGGGTAGTAGGGAGATCTTTGTGTGGAGTGGGAACGAGAAAGAGGTTTGGACAAGATGTGATGGGGATCAGCCCCAAGGGGTTCTTCTAGCTCAAGAGGTCATAAAGGCTTTCCAAGGACTAGAAATCAATCAAGAGATGATCACTTGCATTCTACCGGGTTCATCCTGCGCATGGCCCGATTTTCTGACCTTGGTAACCTGATGTCCTGAGGCTTTAAAGCCAAAATTTTGGTGTTCCTGGAAAGATGGGAGAGTTATCTGCCCAATAAATCAAGTTTCATCCCATTTGGATGTCATTTGCCCACCCAAACCCTTTGTTAAAGCCAAACTGCCCAAACTGTTCTTCCAGGCCAGATTGTACCCGGTTTTGGAAGCCCAATTTCCCTAACCTAAAGTACTCCTAACAACCTGGAATTTTGAAACCTAGATCCCTTTTTGAGTTGGCTAAAAGGGTGGGAAAAGAAACCAGAGTCAAACGTGTCCCAAGGAGGCTAAAAGAGAGGAAACTTCTAAAGGTGCTTTTTGGAAGTCAGACTGCATCATCTCACTTGTTCTGCTTATAACTCCTGAACGGCTGCACCAACTGAGCTCCAAAAGTAGTCATATGAAAGAGCACTTTCTAAGCTTTCTATTAAGGTATGTTGGAGCCAATTTGGGTAAGTAGAAATGGAGATATGGCTGCTGAAAGTAGACCCTGCAAAACTGGAAAGCTGCCAGCAACTGTCAACATCACCTTTTGTACTTTTCTTGCTTTTTGTGCTTCCTCTTTTGTCTTGGTCCGAATTGGCTTGGCTTGTAACCCTTCAATCTGAATTTTGAGGCTCCCTCCTATATAAGGGGCCTTTAGGAATGTAAGAAGGCAGCTTGAATTTGAAATACAAAAGAAAGTGAGTGTTTACTCTCTCTTTGAAATTCCTAGTTGCTTTAGCTTGAATTGGCTAGTTCAAGTGGTGTTCTTCTAGGTTCCTCTTCTTGCTTATGGAGGTGATTTAATTCTGTATCCATAAGTGAAGGAGGAATAGCCCAACTTCTCTTCTAGGTGGCGCCATTGGCTTATCCTAGACAAGAGGGTTGCATTCTATCTTCCAAAACCGGTTAGAGCTACTTGTTTTTGCTTGGTTTGGTTTTCTATCTTTCCCATCTTTTATCTTCATTCTTGGCATCACCTAGGCTACATACATCATCTTGGTATCAGAGCTTAGGCTACCCTCTTGGCCAAGCTTCCACCCCAAACACATTTCTCAAACACAACCACAAAACGGCCTTTCTTCACCCGCACTGGACAGCATTTTGGCACGGCCTACCCGTGCTTAAGGGCACGACCGTGCCACTGTCTTTCCAGCCACTTTTCACCTTTCGACAGCAATTTGGCACGGCCTACCCGTGTGATGTATTCAAGCTTCACTAAGGCAAGTATTTGCTAGAGTGAATCAAGAATGCATCTCGAAGGGAAACAAGAAAAGAGAATCAAAAAAAACCAAGATAGATCAAGTGGACTAGCAAGGGTGATGATAACCCACCTTGGTTTGCACACTTGGGCAAATCTTCTTCCTTCAACTAAGTTACAGAATTTAATCACCTTCTTAGTTGAATCAAGAAGACCTAGAGACCCACTTGAGTTGCCAAGCTCAAGATACAACACTAGGAATTTTGTGGAGAGAGTTTGAGAACTCACAATTGCATTTCATTCAAGTTGCTTCCCAAAATGAGGCTCAAGCTGGTTTTTATCAGCTTATGGCCGAGTTCCTCCCCCCTTCCCATGCAGCAAAAACAATACCAAGTACATTTGGGAGAGGGAAACACATTACATCCATCACTCACCTAGCTTAACACCTCATCACTAGCTTAAGCTACTTCATTAGGGGCCATGATGCCTCCTAAGTGATGTGTCAAGCTTATAATGGTCCTAAAATGCAGAAAAAATAATCAATTCAGCAAGTGGATGAAGCAAAACCCAAGAAATCAACCCACTTGTACCGGCTAGGAAGAAACCGGTTAAAGGGGTGTTTTGCTTGTCCTTTTGGCTGGGTAAAACTAACACAAGGGGGTGCTTTGGATGGGATTTGAACCCTTGACTTGATAAATATTTAAGTCCCCTTTCATGCTGCAAAATTTCAGAACGCGTGGACTTAAGTTGGTGGTCCAAATTCCTCTTTAATTCGGATGCTGCTGTTTTGGCGCCCAGCCTGCGCACTTGGAAAGATCTTGCTGATTGACTAACCAAACGACCTCCGAATCCTTTGCAACTTGTTTTATTAGATTCCTAACATCTTAAACTTAAAGAGAGGGGGCAAGGCAGTCGTTCATCCCCTCACCTTCAAGTCCCAAAAGATGCACAAAACCGGGCCAATTTCGGGTTGAATCTGCCCATGTTCCGTCCGAATGCTCTATGACTTCCTTGACCAAGGCATGGATGTTCTTGACTTCCTTGGGGCTTGAGGGGGTGTGTGGATTTGCTGGTTGTGCATTTGGAGTTTGATCATGATGGTCCCCATCATTCCCCCCAGCTTGAATGGAGTTTGACCTCAAACTCGGCAACTCTTCTTCTTCATCATAGTATGGGCTTAAATCAGCCACATTGAAAGTGGCAGACACCCCATAGTCTCCGGGGAGGTCTATCTTGTATGCATTTGGGCCAATTTTGTCAAGGACTTCAAATGGCCCATCCGACCTTGGTAATAACTTGGATTTCCGCTTGCTTGGGAATCTCTCTTTCCTTAAATGGACCCACACTAGGTCCTCGAGCTGAAAATGAGCTTCTCTCCTCTTCATGTTGGCATAGGACTTAGCTTGCTCATTGAACTTTTCAATCCTTTCTCTCACCTTAGCATGAAGCTCTTGGACCTCCTTTGCTCTCTTCTCGGCTTCCCAACTAAATTTAGTGGGGTTAGGAATAGGAACAAGATCAATGGGAGTCTGTGGGTTGTTGCCATACACAACTTGGAAGGGTGAGAGGCCCGTGGCCTTGCTTGGGGCTCGGTTGAATGCAAACTCCGCATGGCAAAGTAGTTCATCCCAACTTTTAATGTTCTTCTTCACCAAGACGCGAAGTAATGTGCCCAAAGTGCGGTTTGTTACCTCGGTTTGGCCGTACGTTTGGGGATGGCATGAGGTACTGAATTTGAGATGAGTACCAAGCTTCCTCCATAATGTGAGCCAAAAATGACTCAAGAACTTAGTGTCACGATCAGACACCATACTCCTTGGTATTCCATGCAACCGCACAATCTCTTTGAAGTAAAGATTGGCCACTTGTGAAGCATCAAAGGTGGTGTGACATGCACGAAGTGGGCCATCTTGGAGAATCTATCAACCACTACCATGATAGAGTCTTTGTGCCTTTGAGTCCTTGGTAACCCCGTGATGAAGTCCAAGCTAATATCTTCCCAAGGCCCTTGAGGAACCGGCAACGCGGTGTAAAGACTTTGAGGCCGTATGTGATCCTTAGCAAGTTGGCAAGTAGAGCATCTTTTAATGAAGTGCTCCACATCCCTTGACATCTTGGGCCAAAAATAATTCTCCTTAAGCATAGAGCATGTCTTCTCAACTCCAAAATGGCCGGCTAGAGCTCCCCCATGGAGTTCTTGAATCAAAAGTTCTCTAAACCCACATTTAGGAATGCAAAGTCGGTTTCCCTTGAAGAGGAATCCGTCCTCTAGGTGCAAAGGACCGTGGGCATGGCTAGAACATTTTTCAAGGATGGTCTTGAAATCTTCGTCTTGGATATACATAGCCTTGATGCACTCAAACCCAAGTACCTTGGATTCAAGAGTAGAGAGCAAGAGATATCTCCTTGACAATGCATCGGCCCCTTTGTTCATTTGGCCGGATTTGTGGTGGACCACAAAGTGAAAGGATTGCAAGAACTCTACCCACTTGGCATGTCGTGGATTGAGCTTATGTTGTCCTTGGATGAACTTCAAGGCTTGATGATCCGTATGGAGGATGAACTCGCCTCCCACCAAGTAATGCCGCCAATGTTCCAATGCCCTCACTAAGGCATAGAACTCCTTGTCATATGTAGAATACTTCCCTTTGGCGTCATTGAGCTTCTCACTAAAATAGGCAATGGGCCTCTTCTCTTGTGACAACACGGCCCCGATGCCAACACCGGACGCATCACATTCTACCTCAAAAACTTTGGAAAAGCTAGGTAGTGCAAGGATGGGTGCACTAGTAAGCCTCTCCTTGATCTCTTCAAAGGCACGTTGGGCCTTCTCATTCCACTCAAAGTGCTTGGCCTAAAGGATTTCGGTCATGGGTGCCATGATGGAGCTAAAATTGCTTACAAACCTCCTATAAAAGGAAGCCAAACCATGGAAACTCCGGACTTGTTGGATTGACATGGAGGTAGGCCACTCACGGATGGCCTTGATCTTCTCTTCATCCACTTGGATGCCTTCGGCCGACACCACATACCCCAAGAACTTCATTTGAGGAGTGAAGAAGTGGCACTTCTCTAGGTTGCCATAAAGTTGCTCTTGTGCCAAGACACTTAAAACATCATGCAAGTGCTTGGAGTGCTCGTCTTCTCCACGGCTATACACCAAAATGTCGTCAAAATACACAACGACATATCTCCCAATGAATGGCTTGAGAACTTGGTTCATTAGCCTCATGAATGTGCTTGGTGCATTAGTCAAACCAAAGGGCATGACAAGTCACTCATATAGGGCACCCTTGGTTTTAAAAGCCGTCTTCCATTCATCCCCTTCAAAGATCCGTATTTGATAATAGCCACTTCTTAGATCAATCTTTGAGAATATAGTGGCCCCATGAAGCTCATCTAGCAAATCCTCCAACCTTGGGATAGGGTACCGGTATTTGATGGTGATCTTGTTGATAGCTCTACTATCAACACACATTCTCATGCTCCCATCTTTCTTGGGCACAAGTAGAGCCGGAACGGCACATGGACTCAAGCTCTCACGGATCAAGCCCTTGGCTAGGAGCTCATCCACTTGTCTTTGAACCTCTTGTGTCTCTTGAGGGTTCATGCGGTAGGCCGGTCTATTTGGGAGGGTGGCACCCGGGAAGAGGTCGATTTTATGTTGGATGGATCTTTTGGGGGGTAGGCCATGAGGTATTTCTTGTGGGAAGACGTGGGCAAAGGCTTGTAGGAGTGAGGTAAGTAAAGGATGGGAAGATTCCTTTACCTTGGCCGGTTCTTGGCCTAAGAGGATCCACTCTTTAAAGTCTTCGAACTCATGGAGTTGAGAGTGGAGTAAGGTGGTGAGAAAGACATCCAACTTGGGATTGTCTTGAGGGTTCTTTTGTGGGCTAGGCTTGAGGGGAGTGAGGGTGATTTTCTTGTTGTCTTTTGTGAAGGTGTAGGTATTCTTTCGACCATCATGCATCCCCCTTCTATCAAAGAGCCATGGTCGGCCCAAAAGAACATGGCAAGCATCCATAGGCACTATGTCACACCATATCTCATCTTTATACGACTTTCCAATGGAAAAAGTAAGCAAACATCGAGTAGTAATTTGCAAACCCTTACCTTGGTTGAGCCACTGAATTGTGTAAGGATTTGGGTGAGGTGTGACCGGAATCTTGAGCTTGTCCACCATGGTTTTTGACGTCACATTAGCACAACTTCCCCCATCGATGATGAGAGAACACACCTTGCCACTCACGGTGCACCCTGTATGAAAGATGCTCTCCCTTTGCTCCATGTTGTCTTGAGAAGCAATCCCACTTAGAGCCCTTCTAATCACTAGTAGTTCCCCTTCATCCGGGCCCTCTTCTACCTCTTCCAACATTTCAGCCATGTACACCTCCTTTTCTCCTCCATTTTCCTCTTCCTTGATGCATATTTCCATATGCATCATTTTTATTCAAGTCCAATTTCAAAGAAGAAAAGGGTCAAAGAAGATCATGCTTGGAAGTGTGCTTATTTGGTCTTATTAAGTGAGTTCAAAGACTTACGACACTATGGAGAGGTCAAAAAGAGGTTAAGCTTTGCTAGAAATTTGGTGCCGAATTCATCCCTGCGGAACCCGATTTTTGTGACCACTTTTGGACAAGCTCAAGTAAACCCACAACTTGTGGGCCCATATGCTTTGGAAGCTTAAGATTTCAGCTTTAAAATAAGCCCAAATTTGTTTAATTTGGACGTCATTTGATTGGGCAAAATATCACTCAAAGATACGTTATGCTGATCCAGTCCAGTCTGAGATAGGTGCATTGTTTGGGCCATAACTTTCAAACCGCTTATCCAAATTGAGCAAATGAGCCCATTCTGGAAAATAGACTTCCAGGGCTTTCTAACAAGCCCAAGAACGCGTGATTTGGCCGAGTATTCTGGAAGTTATGCTCTGTTGAAGTTGAGAAAGCTGCAAGGATTAATTCTGGGAATATGAAGAGTCTTCGGTTACATGTGATTGTGTGGCTGACATTGTGCACGTTTTGGAGCCTTCTAGATTGGTGTAATCAGATAAGAAATCCTATAATATTCCTTGTAACCTCCCCCACCCCTTTTATGATGCGTCTTTCCATTTATCTTAGTCTTTTCATTTTCTAGTTTTAATTACTAGGAGTTTTTAAGTCTTTTGGTTGTCTTTGTTTAGCCTATAAATAGGTGGGTTGTGTAGTTGCATTTCATCATTCAGAGTTGTAAGCTTTCCCAAGTGAAATACAAGTACCTTTGAGTGTGATTCTCAAAAGTATTCCAAATCCCTAGTTCTATATCTTGAATTTTGGCAAGTTCAAGTGGTGTTCTAGGTTCTCTTTTCTTTTTCAATTGGAGTGATTCCTTGGTGAAGACAAGAGGATTTGCCCAAGATCAAGTCCTTGAGTGGCTCCGCGAAGGATTATCTCAAGTGCAAGGTCTTGTTTATCCTTTGTTCTGTTTTGCTATTATTTTCATTCCACCTCAATCAACCTTCCATTTTCTCTTTACTTTGGTTCAATTCTTATTTGGGTTTATTTGAGTTTGATTTGGTTCACTTACCACCCACATATACATCAATTGGTATCAGAGCCAAGGTTTTTAAGTGACCCACATCACACCCAAGTACATCCCAAAAAGCCAAAATACAAAAAAAAAAAAAAAAGGCACAAACCGGCAAACCCAGTCTCGAAGACCAGAGAAGCAGCACGGTGCCCCCGTGCCATACCACACGACCGTGCCATATTCATTTTCCAGAAATCTGCAAGTCGAGACGCAGCACGGTGCCCCCGTGCCTACCAGCACGACCGTGCCACTATACTTTTCTGCATTTCCTCAAGTCGAAGCATAGCACGGTTCCCCAGTGCCCCCTTGCACGATCGTGCCCTCCCTCCTCTTCTCCAAAACAGCCTTTTTCTAGCCTAAACACATAATCCACAAAGAACCCTTAAGCATTCATCCATCATGATTTCTCTTGGGAACTTGCGAAAAGAGATTGCTTTGATTGAAAAGGAGATGGTCATCCTTGAAACTCCAAAGTTCCGTGGCCAAAAAGAAGATTTCCCTTACTGGATTTCCAAAGTGGATCAAGTCTTCACTCGCTACAATATTGACGAGCAAGAGAAGTTTAAGGTGGTTATCGAGAAGCTCCGAGGCCATGCGCTTGAATGGTGGGAAAAGTACAAGTATAAGAGGAAGAAGAGAGGAAAAAGTAAGATCAAAACGTGGGACAAGTTGAGAGGAAAATTAATCGATGCTTTTGCTCCAACCTCTTACTTACACAACCATCCTTTACTTTCCTTTGAGGTAAACAACTTTGATTCCTCTTCTAAAAACCTCTCTTTCAACAAGGGAAGCTCAATTCCATCCCCTCAACCCACATTTTTAGCCCCTTCCACTCCACAAAAGAAGCAAACTCCACAAACAAGCCAAGCCCTTGCAGATCGACCTAACCCCGACCCTTTAAACCTTAGGAGGTGTTCTAAGTGTCAAGGCTTTAGTCACACACCCACGGGCTGCCCCAACAAGGAATTCATCACCATCACCGAATGGGAAGTAGCCATGGAGGAAGAAAAGGGGGAGAACGATCAGGAGGAAAGCCTTGAAGAAGAAATTGAACTCAAGGTTGAAAAAGAAGAAATACTTCACTTAGAGAAGGTTTCTCAAAAGCCAAACGAAATTGAAGAAGAGCATGCAAATATTCATTTCAATCCAAAGGAGCAAGACCATATCCTATCCTTTCCCCACAAAATCACATTAACCCCCATTCAACCTTCCCAAATCCTCAAACCACATAAAGCCTCACAAAATGATCTATTACTCACCTCTCTTTCCCCAACCGAATCTCACCTTAGTTTTCACCCTTCCCACACCCACTTTTATCAAACCTCTATGCATATTGCTTTTCAAGTGCTGCCTTTTGACCTTATTCCATCTCCCAAACCCAAAGACAGTCCTCACTTGGATGTCTTTCTCATCCCCCTCCTCTATGCCACCCTACAAATGATGCCCTTTGGCCACTTCCTACAAGAGCTCCCATTTCATAAGCATGCCTCCCTTCATGAGAAGCTTGCCAACCCTTTGAGTTTGAGGACAAACTCAAAACAACCCGGGGAGTATGATGCATATTTCCATATGCATCATTTTTATTCAAGACCAATTTCAAAGAAGAAAAGGGTCAAAGAAGATCATGCTTGGAAGTGTGCTTATTTGGTCTTATTAAGTGAGTTCAAAGACTCACGACACTATGGAGAGGTCAAAAAGAGGTTAAGCTTTGCTAGAAATTTGGTGCCGAATTCATCCCTGCGGAACCCGATTTTTGTGACCACTTTTGGACAAGCTCAAGTAGACCCACAACTTGAGGGCCCATGTGCTTTTGAAGCTTAAGATTTCATCTTTCAAATAAGCCCAAGTTTGTTTAATTTGGACATCATTTGATTGGGGAAAATATCACTCAAAGATACGTTATGCTGATCCAGTCCAGTCTGAGATAGGTGCATTGTTTGGGCCATAACTTTTAAACCGCTTATCCAAATTGAGCAAATGAGCCCATTCTGGAAAATAGACTTCCAGGGCTTTCTATCAAGCCCAAGAACGCGTGATTTGGCCGAGTATTCTGGAAGTTATGCTCTGTTGAATTTGAGGCAGCTGCAAGGATTAATTCTGGGAATATGAAGAGTCTTCGGTTACATGTGATTGTGTGGCTGACATTGTGCACGTTTTGGAGCCTTCTAGATTGGTGTAATCAGCTAAGAAATCCTAGAATATTCCTTGTAACCTCCCCCACCCCTTTTATGATGTGTCTTTCCATTTATCTTAGTCTTTTCATTTTCTAGTTTTAATTACTAGGAGTTTTTAAGTCTTTTGGTTGTCTTTGTTTAGCCTATAAATAGGTGGGTTGTGTAGTTGCATTTCATCATTCAGAGTTGTAAGCTTTCCCAAGTGAAATACAATTACCTTTGAGTGTGATTCTCAAAAGTATTCCAAATCCCTAGTTCTATATCTTGAATTTTGGCAAGTTCAAGTGGTGTTCTAGGTTCTCTTTTCTTTTCCAATTGGAGTGATTCCTTGGTGAAGACGAGAGGATTTGCCCAAGATCAAGTCCTTGAGTGGCTCCGCGAAGGATTATCTCAAGTGCAAGGTCTTGTTTATCCTTTGTTCTGTTTTGCTATTATTTTCATTCCACCTCAATCAACCTTCCATTTTCTCTTTACTTTGGTTCAATTCTTATTTGGGTTTATTTGAGTTTGATTTGGTTCACTTACCACCCACATATACATCATTCCTCAACCTCTAGCTCCTCTAAGGACTCTTGATATTCAGCTAGAGATACCATTCTTTTGTTTGGACATTCGGAAGCGTAATGTCCAAGACCTTGACAACGAAAGCAACGAACCTTGCTAGGGGGTTTTGGTGGTGGCTTGGACGGAGTTTGTGGGGGGGCTGTTTGAGGGGGTTTCGGGTTTGGGGTGGAGAAGGTTTTTGAGGAGTGAATGGGGGCTTTTGAAAGCCATAAGGCCGTGGGGTAGGCTTAGAGATGGGGTTCTTGCCTTTGAGCTTCTTTTGTTTTTCTACCTTGTGAGCTAAAGCACTCAACTCATCAAGGGAGGTATAGGGGTGTAACTCCACTACATGAGCAATTTGTTCATCAAGCCCACTCAAGTAACGAATCAAAGTTTGGGAATCATCTTCCCTCAAATCACACTTTAGAAGAAGTTGTTCAAAGTCCCTAGTGTACTCCTCTACACTCTTTGAACCTTCTCGGAGGTGGTGGAGTTTAAGGAAATTGTCTTGAAGATAGTGTGGGGGTAAGAACTTGGCCTTAAGTTTGGATTTCATTTGCTCCCAAGTCTTTCATCTTACTTTTCCCCTTTCTCACCCTCTTGGACACAACATTAGACCACCATATGGAAGCATATTTACGGAGTTTCAAGGCTACTAGCTTTACCTTTTTGCTTTCCGGGATGTCCTTGTATTCAAATACTCTTTCCACCGTTTGAAGCCAATCAAGGAAGATGTCCGGGTCTAGTTGTCCTTCGAACTCCGGAATGTCGACTTTAAAGTCTCCAAAGCTTCGTCCCCTTGACCTTTGATGTCTTGGGACCTTGGTGCAAGCTCCCCTTCACTTGAGTCACTAATGGGGTTGCTTCCCTCGGAGTCATCCGAGTCTTGATCTTGCTTGGACTCTTTGAACTCCATAAACCTCTCCTCTTCTCTTCCATAAGTTGTCCTAGTTGCTTTTGGAGATACTTTAGTTGAGCTTCTACCTCGACTTTCTCCCTCAGGGCTTGCTCGGCCACTTGCTCGGGTGTGAGGCTAGAAGACATTTCGGCTTTGGAATAGAGAAAGAGTGTTTTGGGACGGGGAGAGGTAGGCACGGTCGTGCTAGCAGGCACGACCTGACCGTGCTGATCTACTGGCGAAGAAGTGCTGGGCTGGAATTGTGGCACGGTCGTGCTCAGGTGGCATGGTGTGCCCGTGCCAACTTTCTCGTTGGGCACGGCTGAGATTTTGTGGAGGATGTGTTTGGGCTGTTTTTGTGGTTCTTGTGTTTGGGTGATGGAAGCTTGGCCAAGATGGTAGCCTAAGCTCTGATACCAATTTGATGTATTCAAGCTTCACTAAGGCAAGTATTTGCTAGAGTGAATCAAGAATGCATCTGGAAGGGAAACAAGAAAAGAGAATCAAAAAAAACCAAGATAGATCAAGTGGACTAGCAAGGGTGATGATAACCCACCTTGGTTTGCACACTTGGGCAAATCTTCTTCCTTCAACTAAGTTACAGAATTTAATCACCTTCTTAGTTGAATCAAGAAGACCTAGAGACCCACTTGAGTTGCCAAGCTCAAGATACAACTGATGTATATGTGGGTGGCAAGTGAACCAAATCAAACTCCAACTCAAAATAAGCCAAATTGGGAAGAGAAATGAAAGATGGATGAGATGGATGAAGAATTTCACTACACAAGAAAAAGGAATAGAACAAGATCTTGTAATTGAGATAATCCTTCACGGAGCCACTCAATGACTTGACCTTGGGCTAATTCTCTTGTCTTAACCAAGGAATCACTCCAATTGGAAAAGGAAGAGAACCTAGAACACCACTTGAATTTGCCACAATTCAAGATATAGAACTAGGAATTTAGTTGCACTTTTGAGAAACACACTCAAAGTACTTGTATTGCTTTGGAAATTTCTTACAATGCTGAATGAATAGCTTCACACGCCCCTCCCCTTTTTATAGACTCAGCAAAAGACAATCAAAGGACTCAAATAACTCCTAACAATTAAAACTAGCTAATGAAAAGTCTAAGAAAAATGAAAAGACTCATCATAAAAGGGGTGGGGGAGGTTACAAGGAATATTCTAGGATTTTTGCAGCTGATTACATCAATCTAGAAGCATCTAAAACGTGCACAATATCAGCCACACAAGTATATGTAACCGAAGACTCTTCATATTCCCAGCATTAATCCTTGCAACTGCCTCAACTTCAACAGAGCATAACTTCCAGAATACTCGGCCAAATCACGCGTTCTTGGGCTTGTTAGAAAGCCCTTGAAGTCTATTTTCCAAAATGGGATCATTTGCTCAATGTGGATAAGTGGTTTGAAAGTTATGGCCCAAACAATGCACCTATCTCAGACTGGACTGGATCAACATAACGTACCTTTGAGTGATATTTTGCCCAATCAAATGACGTCCAAATTAAACAAACTTGGGCTTATTTGAAAGCTGAAATCTTAAACTTCAAAACCATGTGGAGCCTCAAGTTGTGGGACCACTTTAGGTAGGCCAAAAGTGCACACAAAAAGCGGGAAATTTCTGGATGACGGCGGCACTACCTCTTCGGGTATGAACGCCAATTTCCGGCAAAGTTTGGCAACTTCCTTGACTTCTTGAAGCTTGAGTGAGTCCTCCTTGGGCTGAGTTTGATGGTCCTTGGGCGTCTCACGATGGTCTCCATCAACAACACTAGGAATTTTGTGGAGAGAGTTTGAGAACTCACAATTGCATTTCATTCAAGTTGCTTCCCAAAAGCTGGTTTTTATCAGCTTATGGCCGAGTTCCTCCCCCCTTCCCATGCAGCAAAAACAATACCAAGTACATTTGGGAGAGGGAAGCACATTATATCCATCACTCACCTAGCTTAACACCTCATCACTAGCTTAAGCTACTTCATTAGGGGCCATGATGCCTCCTAAGTGATGTGTCAAGCTTATAATGGTCCTAAAATGCAGCAAAAGTAATCAATTCAGCAAGTGGATGAAGCAAAACCCAAGAAATCAACCCACTTGTACCGGCTAGGAAGAAACCGGTTAAAGGGGTGTTTTGCTTGTCCTTTTGGCTGGGTAAAACCAACACAAGGGGGTGCTTTGGATGGGATTTGAACCCTTGACTTGATAAATATTTAAGTCCCCTTTCATGCTGCAAAATTTCAGAACGAGTGGACTTAAGTTGGTGGTCCAAATTCCTCCTTAATTCGGATGCTGCTGTTTTGGCGCCCAGCCTGCGCACTTGGAAAGATCTTGCTGATTGACTAACCAAACGACCTCCGAATCCTTTGCAACTTGTTTTATTGGATTCCTAACATCTTAAACTTAAAGAGAGGGGGCAAGGCAGTCGTTCATCCCCTCACCTTCAAGTCCCAAAAGATGCACAAAACCGGGCCAATTTCCGGTTGAATCTGCCCATGTTCTGTCCGAATGCTCTATGACTTCCTTGACCAAGGCATGGATGTTCTTGACTTCCTTGGGGCTTGAGGGGGTGTGTGGAGTTGCTGGTTGTGCATTTGGAGTTTGATCATGATGGTCCCCATCACCGTGCCTAAAGGCACGACCGTGCCACCTCCTTTTCAGCCTATTTTCGTTCTTCTCGTTCACAATGCTTGCACATCATGTCTTCTAGCCGTACTTCTGAACAAATAGCCGAGCAAGCCTTGAGAGAAAAGGCCGAAATGGAAGCTAGAGTTAAGTATTTGCAATCCCAACTTCAAAAACTCATAAGAGAAAAGAGAAACAACTTGAGGGATTCACCTATTCCAAGTGAATCTAGTGACCCGGAAGAGAGTGATTCGGATCTCAACCCATTTGGATCTCAAAGTGGAGCTAGTAGAGGCTCGAGGAGGCAAGGAAGGCACCATGGAGGTGGCTTCAACGACTTCAAGGTTGACATTCCCGAGTTTGAAGGCAAGCTTGATCCGGATGAGTTCTTGGATTGGCTACAAACCGTGGAGAGAGTGTTCGATTACAAGGACATCCCGGATGAAAAGAAGGTAAAACTAGTAGCCCTTAAACTTCGAAAGTATGCTTCTACTTGGTGGGCTAATGTTTTATCTAAGAGGGCTAGGAAGGGGAAGGGGAAGATTAAAACTTGGAGGAAAATGAAAGAAAAACTCAAAGAGAAGTTCCTTCCCTCTCACTACCTTCAAGAGAACTTTTCTAGACTCCACCATTTAAAACAAGGGTCTCTAGGTGTGGAGGAATATACGAGGGAATTTGAGCAATTGATCATAAAATGTGACCTTAAGGAGGATGAGGAACAAACTTTGGTGAGGTATCTTGGTGGGTTGGATGAGAAGATAGCCCATGTAATAGAATTGTACCCATACACCACCCTTGATGAGTTAAGCTCTTTAGCTCACAAGGTGGAACTACAAAAGAAAGCTAGGGGGAAGAGTGAAGCCTTTAAACCACAAAATCGTACCTACACTCCTCAAAGGCCTTCCTACACTACCCCAAAGCCCTTTAGCCCTCCAAACCCGAAACCACCTCCACCTATGGTCCCCAAAACAGCCCCTCAAGTGCCCACAAAACCAAAGGAGACAAGGCGGTGCTTTAGGTGCCAAGGCCTAGGACACATTGCATCCGAGTGTCCAAACAAGAGAGTGGTTACCCTAGCCGAGTACCAAGCATCTTTTGCGGAGGAAATGGAGGAAGAGAAGGAGTTGTACTTGAATGAGGCCCTAGAAGAAGTAGAGGAGGGTCCGGATGAAGGTGAACTCTTGGTGGTTAGGCGAGCTTTGAGTGGGTTGGCTACTCAAGATGGGAACAAACAAAGGGAGGCCATCTTTCACACAAGATGCACCATAGGAGGCAAAGTATGCTCCCTCATCATTGATGGAGGGAGTTGCACCAATGTGGCATCCAAGACCTTGGTGGACAAGCTTCAACTCACGGCATCTCCACACCCCTTTCCATACACCATTCAATGGCTCAACCAAGGCAAAGGTATTCATGTTTCATCCCGTTGCTTAGTTACTTTGAGCATTGGAAAGAATTATAAGGATGAGATTTGGTGTGATGTGATTCCCATTGATGCATGTCATGTACTTCTTGGTAGACCATGGCTTTTTGATAGAAATGTTATGCATGATGGCCGGATGACACCTACTCCTTCATCTTAGACCACAAGAAAATCACCCTAACCCCCATTCGTCCTTCCCAACTCCTCAAGCCAAAAGAAACCCCACAAAAAGACATCCTCCTCTCCAACCTCCTCAAGGCCGAAAACCATGAGTTTGAATCATTCAAGGAATGGCTTTTACTTGGCCTAGAGAAAACCGAAACCATCACTCATTCCCACCCCCTCCTAATCCCTATTCTCCAAACCTATGATCATGTGTTCCCACAAGAAATACCTCATGGCCTACCCCCTCAAAGGACCATCCAACACAAGATAGACCTCATTCCCGGATCCACCCTTCCAAATAAACCGGCCTATAGAATGAACCCACAAGAAACCCAAGAAATCCAAAGACAAGTGGATGAACTTTTGGCCAAAGGAATGATTCGGGAGAGTTTGAGTCCATGTGCCGTTCCGGCCTTATTGGTTCCAAAGAAGGATGGAAGCATGAGGATGTGTGTGGATAGTAGGGCTATCAACAAGATTACTATTAAGTACCGCTATCCCATCCCTAGGTTGGAGGACCTACTTGATGAGTTGCATGGGGCCACCGTTTTCTCTAAGATTGATCTTAGGAGTGGCTACTATCAAATTCGAATCTATGAAGGGGATGAGTGGAAGACGGCCTTCAAGACCAAAGGGGGACTATATGAATGGTTGGTCATGCCATTTGGCCTTACTAATGCTCCAAGCACTTTCATGCGTCTAATGAATCAAGTCCTCAAGCCTTTCATTGGAAGGTTTGTGGTGGTCTATTTCGATGACATCTTGGTTTATAGCCAAGGTGAGAAGGAGCATGCTAATCACCTCCAACAAGTTCTTGAAGTTCTCTCCCAAGAGAAGTTGTATGGCAACTTGGAGAAGTGTCACTTCTTCACTCCCCAAGTTGTTTTCTTAGGGTATGTTGTTTCGGCCCACGGGATACAAGTTGATGAGAGCAAAGTCCAATCCATCCGAGAATGGCCGGTTCCTTCATCTATCCACCAAGTGAGAAGTTTTCATGGCTTAGCCTCTTTTTATAGGAGGTTTGTCAAGAATTTTAGCACAATCATGGCTCCTTTGACTGAGATCCTCAAGTCCAAGAAGTTTGAGTGGAATGAAAAGGCCCAAACCGCCTTTGAAGATGTCAAGGAGAAACTCACTAGTGCACCCATACTTGCTCTTCCAAGCTTCTCCAAGATATTTGAGGTTGAGTGTGATGCTTCGGAGTGGGCATAGGGGCGGTCTTATCACAAGAAGGCCGACCCTTAGCTTACTTTAGTGAGAAACTCAATGAGGCCAAGCGAAGATACTCAACATATGATAAGGAGTTTTACGCCATAGTAAGGGCCTTGGAACATTGGAGACACTATTTGGTGGGAGGAGAATTCATCCTCCATTCGGATCATGAGGCGCTCAAGTTCATACAAGGGCAACATAAGCTCAACCCAAGGCATACTAAATGGGTGGAATATCTTCAAGCTTTCCACTTTGTGATCCACCACAAGTCCGGGCACTTAAACAAGGGTGCGGATGCTTTGTCTAGGAGATATCTCCTCCTCTCATCCCTTGATTCAAGAGTCCTTGGGTTTGAATTGATCAAAGAGTTGTACCCCAAAGATGAAGACTTCAAGGAGACCTTTGAAGTATGCTCACGGCATCCCCACGGCCCATTTCACATTCAAGAGGGGTTCTTATTCAAAGGAAACCGGTTATGTGTTCCCAAAGGAGGTATTAGGGAGCTTTTGATTAAAGAAGTCCATGGAGGGGCTTTGGCCGGTCACTTCGGCATTGAGAAGACCACACTCATGTTGAAAGAACACTACTATTGGCCCAAGATGGCCAAGGATGTCGAACATTATGTTAAACGGTGTTCTACTTGTCAACTTGCCAAAAGCCATGTCTTGCCTCAAGGTCTTTACTCACCCTTACCGGTCCCACAAGCTCCTTGGGAGGATGTGAGTTTAGATTTCATTACCGGCCTTCCAAGGACACAAAGAAACAAGGATTCCATCATGGTGGTAGTTGACCGATTCTCCAAGATGGCACACTTTGTCTCATACCATACCACTTATGATGCCACTCAAATTGCTAGCCTCTACTTCAAGGAGATTGTGAGGCTCCATGGCATTCCCAAAAGCATGGTGTCCGACCGGGATAGCAAGTTCATGAGTCATTTTTGGCTCACCTTATGGAAGAAGATGGGCACTCATCTCAAATTCAGCACATCATGTCACCCCCAAACGGATGGCCAAACCGAGGTCACCAATAGGACCTTGGGTACTTTGTTAAGGGTCCTAGCCAAGAAGAGCATAAAGGGTTGGGACGAGTTGCTTAGCCATGCCGAGTTTGCCTACAATCGGGCGCCAAGCAAAGCCACGGGTCTCTCTCCATTCCAAGTTGTCTATGGGTTCAACCCTTGTACTCCTATTGACCTCAAACCCCTACCTACTCCAACCAAGTTTAGTTGGGAGGCCGAGAAAAGGGCAAAGGAAATCCAAGAGCTCCATGCCCAAGTGAGAGCTAAAATCGAGAGGTCCAATGATCAAACCAAGGAACGGGTGAACAAGCACCGAAAGGAAGTCCAATTTAAGCCCGGGGATTTAGTATGGATCCATCTAAGAAAGGAACGATTTCCAAGCAAAAGAAGGTCCAAGCTTCTTCCACGCTCGGATGGCCCATTCAAGATCCTTGAAAAGATCAATTCCAATGCATACAAGGTTGACTTGCCCGGCGAGTATGGAGTATCCGCTACATTCAATGTAGCCGATTTGAGGCCCTACTTTGATGAAGAAGAAGAGCTACCAAGTTTGAGGACAAACTCTTTCCAAGCTGGGGGGGATGATGGGGATCAGCCCCAAGGGGTTCTTCTAGCTCAAGAGGTCATAAAGGCTTTCCAAGGACTAGAAATCAATCAAGAGATGATCACTTGCATTCTACCGGGTTCATCCTGCGCATGGCCCGACTTTCTGACCTTGGTAACCTGATGTCCTGAGGCTTTAAAGCCAAACTTTTGGTGTTCCTGGAAAGATGGGAGAGTTAGCTGCCCAATAAATCAAGTTTCATCCCATTTGGATGTCATTTGCCCACCCAAACCCTTTGTTAAAGCCCAACTGCCCAAACTGTTCTTCCAGGCCAGATTGTACCCGGTTTTGGAAGCCCAATTTCCCTAACCTAAAGTACTCCTAACAACCTGGAATTTTGAAACCTAGATCCCTTTTTGAGTTGGCTAAAAGGGTGGGAAAAGAAACCAGAGTCAAACGTGCCCCAAGGAGGCTAAAAGAGAGGAAACTTCTAAAGGTGCTTTTCGGAAGTCAGACTGCACCATCTCACTTGTTCTGCTCATAACGCCTGAACGGCTGCACCAAATGAGCTCCAAAAGTAGTCACATGAAAGAGCACTTTCTAAGCTTTCTATTAAGGTATGTTGGAGCCAATTTGGGTAAGTAGAAAGGGAGATATGGCTGCTGAAAGTAGACCCTGCAAAACTGGAAAGCTGCCAGCAACTGTCAACATCACCTTTTGTACTTTTCTTGCTTTTTGTGCTTCCTCTTTTGTCTTGGTCCGAATTAGCTTGGCTTGTAACCCTTTAATCTGAATTTTGAGGCTCCCTCCTATATAAGGGGCCTTTAGGAATGTAAGAAGGCAGCTTGAATTTGAAATACAAAAGAAAGTGAGTGTTTACTCTCTCTTTGAAATTCCTAGTTGCTTTAGCTTGAATTGGCTAGTTCAAGTGGTGTTCTTCTAGGTTCCTCTTCTTGCTTATGGTGGTGATTTAATTCTATATCCATAAGTGAAGGAGGAATAGCCCAACTTCTCTTCTAGGTGGCGCCATTGGCTTATCCTAGACAAGAGGGTTGCATTCTATCTTCCAAAACCGGTTAGAGCTACTTGTTTTTGCTTGGTTTGGTTTTCTATCTTTCCCATCTTTTATCTTCATTCTTGGCATCACCTAGGCTACATACATCAAGACGCTCTTTCCCTTAGATTTCTTTTGCTGCTCTACCTTATAGGCTAGAGAACTCAAGTCATCTAGGGATGAATAGGGTTGCAACTCAATTACATGAGCAATGGACTCATCAAGACCGGTCAAGTATCTTACCAAGGTTTGTGAGTCGTCTTCTCTCAAATCACATTTGAGTAGGAGTTGTTCAAACTCCCGAGTATATTCTTCCACACTCTTGGATCCTTGCTTGAGTCGATGGAGCTTAAGATAATTGTCTTGCACATAGTGAGAAGGAAGAAACTTGGCCTTTAGCTTTTCTTTCATTTTGGCCCAAGTTCTGATTTTTCCCTTTCCATTCCTTGCTCTTTTAGCACCAAGATTAGCCCACCAAATTGAAGCATATTTTCTGAGTTTAAGGGCTACAAGTTTTACCTTCTTGTCCTCCGGGACATCCTCGTTGATGCATATTTCTATATGCATGATTTTTATTCAAGTCCAATTTCAAAGAAGAAAAGGGTCAAAGAAGATCATGCATGGAAATGTGCCTATTTGGTCTTCTTAAGTGAGTTCAAAGACTCACGACACTATGGAGAGGTCAAAAAGAGGTTAAGCTTTGCTAGAAATTTGGTGCCGAATTCATCCCTGCGGAACCCGATTTTTGTGACCACTTTTGGACAAGCTCAAGTGGACCCACAACTTGAGGGCCCGTGTGCTTTTGAAGCTTAAGATTTCAGCTTTCAAATAAGCCCAAGTTTGTTTAATTTGGACATCATTTGATTGGGCAAAATATCACTCAAAGATACGTTATGCTGATCCAGTCCAGTCTGAGATAGGTGCATTGTTTGGGCCATAACTTTCAAACCGCTTATCCAAATTGAGCAAATGAGCCCATTCTGGAAAATAGACTTCCAGGGCTTTCTAACAAGCCCAAGAACGCGTGATTTGGCCGAGTATTCTGGAAGTTATGCTCTGTTGAAGTTGAGGTAGTTGCAAGGATTAATGCTGGGAATATGAAGAGTCTTCGGTTACATATACTTGTGTGGCTGATATTGTGCACGTTTTAGATGCTTCTAGATTGATGTAATCAGCTGCAAAAATCCTAGAATATTCCTTGTAACCTCCCCCACCCCTTTTATGATGAGTCTTTTCATTTTTCTTAGACTTTTCATTAGCTAGTTTTAATTGTTAGGAGTTATTTGAGTCCTTTGATTGTCTTTTGCTGAGTCTATAAAAAGGGGAGGGGCGTGTGAAGCTATTCATTCAGCATTGTAAGAAATTTCCAAAGCAATACAAGTACTTTGAGTGTGTTTCTCAAAAGTGCAACTAAATTCCTAGTTCTATATCTTGAATTGTGGCAAATTCAAGTGGTGTTCTAGGTTCTCTTCCTTTTCCAATTGGAGTGATTCCTTGGTTAAGACAAGAGAATTAGCCCAAGGTCAAGTCATTGAGTGGCTCCGTGAAGGATTATCTCAATTACAAGATCTTGTTCTATTCCTTTTTCTTGTGTAGTGAAATTCTTCATCCATCTCATCCATCTTTCATTTCTCTTCCCAATTTGGCTTATTTTGAGTTGGAGTTTGATTTGGTTCACTTGCCACCCACATATACATCAATTGGTATTAGAGCCAAGGTTCTTAAGTGACCCACATCACACCTACATACATCCTAAAAAAGCCAAACATACAAAAAAAAAAACAAAAAAAAAAGAGGCACAAACCGGCAAACCCAGTCTCGAAGACCAGAGAAGCAGCACGGTGCCCCCGTGCCATACCACACGACCGTGCCATATTCATTTTCCAGAAATCTGCAAGCCGAGACGCAGCACGGTGCCCCCGTGCCACCAAGCACGACCGTGCCACGGTAATTTTCTGCATTTCTTCAAGTCGAAGCATAGCACGGCCTGCCCGTGCCCCCTTGCACGACCGTGCCACTTTCCCTGCTGCCTATTCTTCCTTCAAAGCATCTCCAACATGTCTACAAAGTCCACAAGAAGCGACCAAGCACGTGTGGAAGAGTTAGAAGCTCAAGTCACTTATCTTCGAACTCAACTTGGGCAACTTTTGGAGGAAAAACGAAGGTGGGTTCATAGCCCCACTCCCTCTCATCCTCATGAACCGGTGGTCGAATTGGAAGAAGAAGTCTTTCAATCCCGAGCCAATTCTAGTGACGAAGAAGCCCCAAGGAGACGAAGGCAAGGAGGCAATATTGGTGGTGTCCGAATTGACATCCCCGAATTTGAAGGCCAACTTGACCCGGACTTATTTCTCGATTGGTTGCACACCATTGAGAGGATTTTTGAATATGAGGACATCCCGGAGGACAAGAAGGTGAAACTCGTAGCCCTTAAACTCCGCAAATATGCTTCAATCTGGTGGGCTAACCTTGGAGCGAAAAGAGCAAGAAATGGGAAAGGGAAAATTAGAACGTGGGCCAAAATGAAAGAAAAACTCAAGGCCAAGTTTCTTCCCTCACACTATGTGCAAGATAATTATCTGAAACTCCACCGCCTCAAGCAAGGATCAAAAAGTGTAGAGGAGTACACTTGGGAGTTTGAACAACTCCTTCTCAAATGCGACTTGAGAGAAGACGACTGACAAACCTTGGTAAGATACCTAACCGGACTTGATGAGTCCATTGCTCATGTAATTGAGTTGCAACCTTACTCATCCCTAGATGACTTGAGTTCTCTAGCCTATAAGGTAGAGCAACAAAAGAAATCTAAGGAAAAGAGCATCTTTTCCAAGACTCCTTCCCGTCCTTTTTCTCAAGAATCACCTTACTTTCCCCCACAAATTCAAACCCCCTCACCCGCCAAAAGTGTCCCTCCCATCACCCCTCCACCTCCCACAAAAGTGCCCTCACGGCCAAAAGACCAGGTTCGTTGTTTCCGTTGTCAAGGTATGGGACATTTTGCATCTGAGTGTCCTAACAAGAAGATTGTTTCCCTGGCTGAGTACCAAGCTTCTTTTGAGGAGCATGACCATGAAGAAGAGGAAAGTTTGGAGGAAAAAGAAGAAGAGGTTATCATAGGCCCCGATGAAGGTGAGTTGCTTGTCATTAGGCGAGCATTGAGCGGATTTGCTACTCAAGAAGGCTTGGAGCAAAGAGAGGCGATTTTCCACACAAGGTGCACTATTCAAGGGAAAGTTTGTACCCTCATCATCGATGGAGGTAGTTGTACAAATGTTGCATCCAAAACCATGGTGGACAAGCTCAAACTTGAGACTACACCCCATCCTAAGCCTTATAGCATCCAATGGCTAAATCAAGGCAAAGGTATAAACATTTCTCATCAGTGCCTCATTTCTCTTTCTATTGAAGACCACTATAAGGATGAGATATTGTGTGACATTCTTCCTATGGATGCAAGCCATATATTGTTGGGTAGACCATGGATGTTTGATCGCCATGTAATTCATCATGGGCGCCTCAACACCTACTCCTTTATTAAGGATGAGAAGAAAATCACCTTGACCCCTATTCCATCGTGCCAAAGCCCCAAGCCACAAAAGGACCGACAAGCCTTAACCCTCATTCATCCTTCCCAAACCCTTGCCCCCAAAGAAGATTTCCCACTTCCGCCTCTTCTCCTCACCAGGTATGACCCGTTTTATCATCCTCCCCTCACCCTCTTCTATATCTCTCTAGAGGTGATGCCCTGTGACCTCCTTCCCCAAAAGCTCCCATATTGTAAGCGCGACCCCTTTCTTGAGAAGCTTGCCAACCCTTTGAGTTTGAGGACAAACTCAAAACAACCCGGGGAGTATGATGCATATTTCCATATGCATCATTTTTATTCAAGTCCAATTTCAAAGAAGAAAAGGGTCAAAGAAGATCATGCATGGAAATGTGCCTATTTGGTCTTCTTAAGTGAGTTCAAAGACTCGCGACACTATGGAGAGGTCAAAAAGAGGTTAAGCTTTGCTAGAAATTTGGTGCCGAATTCATCCCTGCGGAACCCGATTTTTGTGACCACTTTTGGACAAGCTCAAGTGGACCCACAACTTGAGGGCCCATGTGCTTTTGAAGCTTAAGATTTCAGCTTTCAAATAAGCCCAAGTTTGTTTAATTTGGACATCATTTGATTGGGCAAAATATCACTCAAAGATACGTTGTGCTGATCCAGTCCAGTCTGAGATAGGTGCATTGTTTGGGCCATAACTTTCAAACCGCTTATCCAAATTGAGCAAATGAGCCCATTCTGGAAAATAGACTTCCATGGCTTTCTAACAAGCCCAAGAACGCGTGATTTGGACGAGTATTCTGGAAGTTATGCTCTGTTGAAGTTGAGGCAGTTGCAAGAATTAATGCTGGGAATATGAAGAGTCTTCGGTTACATATACTTGTGTGGCTGATATTGTCCACGTTTTATATGCTTCTAGATTGATGTAATCAGCTGCAAAAATCCTAGAATATTCCTTGTAACCTCCCCCACCCCTTTTATGATGAGTCTTTTCATTTTTCTTAGACTTTTCATTAGCTAGTTTTAATTGTTAGGAGTTTTTTGAGTCCTTTGATTGTCTTTTGCTGAGTCTATAAAAAGGGGAGGGGCGTGTGGAGCTATTCATTCAGCATTGTAAGAAATTTCCAAAGCAATACAAGTACTTTGAGTGTGTTTCTCAAAAGTGCAACTAAATTCCTAATTCTATATCTTGAATTGTGGCAAATTCAAGTGGTGTTCATGATGCATATTCCCATATGCATCATTTTTATTTTTATTTTTATTTAAGGTCAACTTCCAAGAAGAAAAGTGTCAAACAAGAGCGTGCATGGGAACTCTCATATTTTCTCTTATTATGCGAGTTCAAGGACTTTAGACACCATGAAGAAGTCAAAGAAGTTGCAAAACTTTGCCGGAAATTGGCGTTCATACCCGAAGAGGTAGTGCCGCCTTCATCCAGAAATTTCCCGCTTTTTGTGTGCACTTTTGGCCTACCTAAAGTGGTCCCACAACTTGAGGCTCCACATGGTTTTGAATTTTAAGATTTCAGCTTTCAAATAAGCCCAAGTTTGTTTAATTTGGACATCATTTGATTGGGCAAAATATCACTCAAAGATACGTTGTGCTGATCCAGTCCAGTCTGAGATAGGTGCATTGTTTGGGCCATAACTTTCAAACCGCTTATCCACATTGAGCAAATGAGCCCATTCTGGAAAATAGACTTCCAGGGCTTTCTAACAAGCCCAAGAACGCGTGATTTGGCCGAGTATTCTGGAAGTTATGCTCTGTTGAAGTTGAGGCAGTTGCAAGGATTAATGCTGGGAATATGAAGAGTCTTAGGTTACATATATTTGTGTGGCTGATATTGTGCACGTTTTAGATGCTTCTAGATTGATGTAATCAGCTGCAAAAATCCTAGAATATTCCTTGTAACCTCCCCCACCCCCTTTTATGATGTGTCTTTTCATTTTTCTTAGACTTTTCATTAGCTAGTTTTAATTGTTAGGAGTTATTTGAGTCTTTTGATTGTCTTTTGCTGAGTCTATAAAAGGGGAGGGGCATGTGAAGCTAATCATTCAGCATTGTAAGAGATTTCCAAAGTAATACAAGCACCTTTGAGAGTGATTCTCATTTGTGTCTCAAAAATTCCTAGTTCTATATCTTGAATTTGGCTAATTCAAGTGGTGTTCTAGGTTCTCTATCTTTTCCAATTGGAGTGATTCCTTGGTTAAGACAAGAGAATTAGCCCAAGGTCAAGTCATTGAGTGGCTCCGTGAAGGATTATCTCAATTACAAGATCTTGTTCTATCCCTTTTTCTTGTGTAGTGAAGTTCTTCATCCATCTCATCCATCTTTCATTTCTCTTTCCAATTTGGCTTATTTGAGTTGGAGTTTGATTTGGTTCACTTGCCACCCACATATACCATCAATTGTATCAGAGCCAGGTTCTTAAGTGACCCACATCACCCCCACATACATCCCAAAAAGCCAAAATACAAAAAAACAAAAAGAGGCACAAACCGGCAATCCGAGTCTCGAAGACCAGAGAAGCAGCACGGTGCTCCCGTGCCACCATACACGACCGTGCCATATCATTTTTCCAGAAATCTTCAAGTCGAGACGGAGCACGGTGCCACCGTGCCGCCAAGCACGACCGTGCCACTCTACTTTTCTGCATTTTCTTCAGCCGAAGCATAGCACGGCCTGACCGTGCCCCCTCCCTCCTCTTCTCCAAAACAGCCTTTTTCTAGCCTCAACACATAATCCATAAAGAACCCTTAAGCATTCATCCATCATGATTTCTCTTGGGAACTTGAGAAAAGAGATTGCTTTGATTGAAAAGGAGATGGGCATCCTTGAAACTCCAAAGTTTCGTGGCCAAAAAGAAGATTTCCCTTACTGGATTTCCAAAGTGGATCAAGTATTCACTCGCTACAATATTGACGAGCAAGAGAAGTTTAAGGTGGTTATCGAGAAGCTCCGAGTCCATGCGCTTGAATGGTGGGAAAAGTACAAGTATAAGAGGAAGAAGAGAGGAAAAAGTAAGATCACAACATGGGTTAAGTTAAGAGGTAAATTAATGGATACTTTCACTCCAACCTCTTACTTACACAAGCATCCATTTGTTTCCTTTGAGATAAACGGCTTTAATTCCTCTTCTAAAAACCTTCATTTGAACAAGGGAACTCCAATGAGTGCTTGTAACTCTAGCTCTACTTCCTTCTTTTATTTGGAGAAACTTAACTCCAACAAAGATGAAGAGATCCTTAGAGAAAAAGCTTCAAGCCTAGTTGACCTACCTCTTGTTTTTGGTGACTGTGGTGATGAAGAGACCTTTGAACTTGAGACCCAAAGATCCGAGTTGAAGCAAGAAGAGATTGTGCAAGAAATCGAGCAATCCTTCACCCAAGAAGGGAGCCAAGAAGATAATGAGGTGAATTTGAGCATAACCCCAAGAATTGAAGAGCATGTAGTTAAAGACCTTAAAGTGATGCAGCCATGTAGGGTTGCTGAAGAGTTTGAACAACTCTTGATTCAAGAAGTACGCCCTACCGAACTCCAAGCACCCGAGTTAGAGGCATGTGGGGTCATTGAAGAAGTTGAGCAACTCTTAACCCAAGAAGAATTCACCTTAACCCCCATTCAACCTTCCCAACCCCTCAAACCACAAAAGGACTGACAAGCCTTAACCCTCATTCATCCTTCCCAAATCCTTGCCCCCAAAGAAGATTTCTCACTTCCGCCTCTTCTCCTCACCAGGTATGACCCTTTTTATCATCCTCCCCTCACCCTCTTCTATATCTCTCTAAAGGTGATGCCCTGTGACCTCCTTCCCCAAAAGCTCCCATATTGTGAGCGTGACTCCTTTCTTGAGAAGCTTGCTAACCCATTGAGTTTGAGGACAAAATCAAAACCACCCGGGGAGTATGATGCATATTCCCATATGCATCATTTTTATTTTTATTTTTATTTAAGGTCAACTTCCAAGAAGAAAAGTGTCAAACAAGAGCGTGCATGGGAACTCTCATATTTCCTTTTATTATGCGAGTTCAAGGACTTTAGACACCATGAAGAAGTCAAAGAAGTTGCAAAACTTTGCCGGAAATTGGCGTTCATACCCGAAGAGGTAGTTCCGCCTTCATCCAGAAATTTCCCGCTTTTTGTGTGCACTTTTGGCCTACCTAAAGTGGTCTCACAACTTGAGGCTCCACATGGTTTTGAATTTTAAGATTTCAGCTTTCAAATAAGCCCAAGTTTGTTTAATTTGGACGTCATTTGATTGGGCAAAATATCACTCAAAGATACGTTATTCTGATCCAGTCCAGTCTGAGATAGGTGCATTGTTTGGGCCATAACTTTCAAACCGCTTATCCAAATTGAGCAAATGAGCCCATTCTGGAACATAGACTTCCAGGGATTTCTAACAAGCCCAAGAACGCGTGATTTGGCCGAGTATTCTGGAAGTTATGCTCTGTTGAAGTTGAGGAAGTTGCAAGGATTAATGCTGGGAATATGAAGAGTCTTAGGTTACATATATTTGTGTGGCTGATATTCTGCACGTTTTAGATGCTTCTAGATTGATGTAATCAGCTGCAAAAATCCTAGAATATTCCTTGTAACCTCCCCACCCCCTTTTATGATGTGTCTTTTCATTTTTCGTAGACTTTTCATTAGCTAGTTTTAATTGTTAGGAGTTATTTGAGTCTTTTGATTGTCTTTTGCTGAGTCTATAAAGGGGAGGGGCATGTGAAGCTAATCATTCAGCATTGTAAGAGATTTCCAAAGTAATACAAGCACCTTTGAGAGTGATTCTCATTTGTGTCTCAAAAAATTCCTAGTTCTATATCTTGAATTTGGATAATTCAAGTGGTGTTCTAGGTTCTCTTCCTTTTCCAATTGGAGTGATTCCTTGGTTAAGACAAGAGAATTAGACCAAGGTCAAGTCATTGAGTGGCTCCGTGAAGGATTATCTCAATTACAAGATCTTGTTCTATCCCTTTTTCTTGTGTAGTGAAGTTCTTCATCTATCTCATCCATCTTTCATTTCTCTTCCCAATTTGGCTTATTTTGAGTTGGAGTTTGATTTGGTTCACTTGCCACCCACATATACATCAATTGGTATCAGAGCCAAGGTTCTTAAGTGACCCACATCACATCCACATACATCCCAAAAAAGCCAAATACAAAAAAACAAAAAGAGGCACAAACCGGCAATCCGAGTCTCGAAGACCAGAGAAGCAGCACGGTGCTCCCGTGCCACCATACACGACCGTGCCATATCATTTTTCCAGAAATCTTCAAGTCGAGACGGAGCACGGTGCCCCCGTGCCACCCAGCACGACCGTGCCACTATACTTTTCTGCATTTCCTCAAGTCGAAGCATAGCACGGCCTACCCGTGCCCCCTTGCACGACCGTGCCCTCCCTCCTCTTCTCCAAAACGGCCTTTTTCTAGCCTAAACACATAACCCACAAAGAACCCTTAAGCATTCATCCGTCATGATTTCTCTTGGGAACTTGCAAAAAGAGATTGCTTTGATTAAAAAGGAGATGGTCATCCTTGAAACTCCAAAGTTCGTGGCCAAAAAGAAGATTTCCCTTACTGGATTTCCAAAGTGGATCAAGTCTTCACTCGCTACAATATTGACGAGCAAGAGAAGTTTAAGGTGGTTATCCAGAAGCTCCGAGGCCATGCTCTTGAATGGTGGGAAAAGTACAAGTATAAGAGGAAGAAGAGAGGAAAAAGTAAGATCACAACATGGGTTAAGTTAAGAGGTAAATTAATGGATACTTTCACTCCAACCTCTTACTTACACAAGCATCCATTTGTTTCCTTTGAGATAAACGGCTTTAATTCCTCTTCTAAAAACCTTCATTTGAACAAGGGAACTCCAATGAGTGCTTGTAACTCTAGCTCTACTTCCTTCTTTTATTTGGAGAAACTTAACTCCAACAAAGATGAAGAGATCCTCGGAGGAAAAGGGTCGGGCCTAGTTGACCTACCTCTTGTTTTTGGTGACTGTGGTGATGAAGAGACCTTTGAACTTGAGACCCAAAGATCCGAGTTGAAGCAAGAAGAGATTGTGCAAGAAATTGAGCAATCCTTCACCAAAGAAGGGTGCCAAGAAGATAATGAGGTGAATTTGAGCATAACCCCAAGAATTGAAGAGCATGTAGTTAAAGACCTTAAAGTGATGCAGCCATGTAGGGTTGCCGAAGAGTTTGAACAACTCTTGATTCAAGAAGTACGCCCTACCGAACTCCAAGCACCCGAGTTAGAGGCATGTGGGGTTATTGAAGAAGTTGAGCAACTCTTAACCCAAGAAGAATTCACCTTAACCCCCATTCAACCTTCCCACCCCCTCAAACCACAAAAGGACCGACAAGCCTTAACCCTCATTCATCCTTCCCAAACCCTTGCCCCCAAAGAAGATTTCTCACTTCCGCATCTTCTCCTCACCAGGTATGACCCGTTTTATCATCCTCCCCTCACCCTCTTCTATATCTCTCTAGAGGTGATGCCCTGTGACCTCCTTCCCCAAGAGCTCCCATATTGTGAGCGTGACCCCTTTCTTGAGAAGCTTGCTAACCCTTTGAGTTTGAGGACAAACTCAAAACAACCCGGGGAGTATGATGCATATTCCCATATGCATCATTTTTATTTTTATTTTTATTTAAGGTCAACTTCAAAGAAGAAAAGGGTCAAA
>JAKOGI010003450.1:30000-53415 GCA_029747015.1 Carnegiea gigantea | reverse complement strand
TATATATATATATATATATATGTACACACAAACGCACACACACACACACGCTATATATATATATATATATATATATATATATATATATATATATATATATATATCTGTGTGTGTGTAATTAGATATGGACATACTGGGTATGTGTGTGTGTGTGTATATATATACACACACACACCACTCCGCACCACACACACACTCACACATATATAGTACAGACAGAGGTAGAACATATATATATAACACACACACACACCACACACACACACACGCATATGTCTATATAGACATATATAGTATATATATATATATATATATATATATATATATGTATGTATAGACATATATATATATATATATATATATATATATATATATATATATATGTGTGTGTGTATGTATGTATTTATGTATATATATGTAGGGGCCTACTCAGTTATGATGAGCTACTTCATGAGATAAGTAGGATGAGGAAATGAAGGTGCTGTTAGCATCTTATCCGGAATTGATGGCCAAATGAACTAGTAATGATCACTGAAACTATCGTTAGTGGTCGCTAGTTAATACTATTATTGAATACATATATTATTGTCTTTAATAAAAGTTAAGCTCAAATAAATTAAAAATAAAGTTTTCCTAACTACAATAGAGAGCATGGTTCGTGATTAAGGAATGTGTTTGTGATGATAGCCATCGATATATTAATTTATCACCAAGTATCATTCTGACCATATCCAAAATTAAAATAGTTGATTACTGAAACTAAACCTATTGATCACCAAATATATCCATAACAAGTCATGCTTATAATATATGTTTTTCAGCATGATATCAGTTGGCGATCAAATAGATTTCTTTAGTGATCATGAAAATTTTATATGTTTGGTAATCGTGTCTATCATCGTCATATATGTGACTGGAATGTTTAATCTATGTAGTGATTGTGAAATTATTATTTATAGTTGTTATGAATATGTTTGTTGATAAAAAGAACTACACACTTAATGTATACTGACCAACACGCACTTAAAACCAAAACCATTACAGGCAACATACCATTAATAGCCACATATCACGTACTTATGTATTATTATTGTATTAGGCAATCATAAATCCTTAAGGAGGGATCACTATCCATAAACTTCATTTTAGCCGCTCAAACTCATTTTTAGGTCCCTGAATGACTGAATTCCTTTGCTAACAAGCAGTCAAACACATAAGCAAGCAACGAGGCTAAGCACAGAACTTTCTTTCATAGGTTATGTGATATAATTCGGGATTTATGCTTTATCTATCTAATTCACTCATACGAGATGCTTAAATACATGAAGTAGAGATTATGCAAGGAGCTTTCTTTAGCTAAACATGTACATTCAAACTCATATGCTCGATGCACTATAAGGACATGGCCATGCTGTACTTGAGATTTTATTCATGCTACACTTAGAATCTTAATCACATGATATGCATGAAAATCCTTCTTCCTTTTTCTAAAAACACTTTACTTAGCCTCTTTAGGCTCATAAAGCTCTTTTCTTAGCCTCTTTATGGTTCATATTCTTTAAAAGATTCTCTTTCATATTGGTCCTAATAGGACCCTTATAAACTGTTCACATTTCATTCAATCTGACCTCTTAATGGCCGACAAAAACTTTCTTTCTGAAATACTTAAAATGGCGAAATGCCGACTGCTTTTCTTTGCTTATTAGAAAAATATTTCTGGCATAAGATCATCACAGGGTGTTGATTGGGTGAGATCTATTCCCAAATCCCATAGTGAGACCTAACGCTCACGCTAAGCTGTTACTCCCGGGACGGCAACATATGACATATTGTACTATTACCCTCGTCAGGGTCTTCTAGGGTTTCCTTATGCCAGGACTTATTCTCTAGGCTAATGCCTTTCATAACATATTGTCCAAAGCATATTATCTTAGCTAATTTAAAGCATATGGCCATAACTGCTAATAAGTTTGCTGCCTCTCATAGAGAAATCCTTTTTCATACATCGCACTCACATTTTATTTAACCTCCTTAGGTATTTTCCTGTTCTAGCGAGTTCACTCCTAAAACTGTATTCATATATTTAAAATAGGCCATCAATTGCTAATAGTTATAGCTACATTTAGTTATAACCATGAAATCTTTCTTTTTCAAACACACCCTTACTCGCAAGATGAAACTTAATTTCGTAAAATGTAAGGAGTTTGCACGTAACACATTCAAACACTTCATAATCAACTCAGCCGAATACGCCACACATGGCCTCACAATCCACATGATTGCGGTTAAACACAACCCCCGTTCCCTCCTCACACAACACCAACCACAAAGGACCTCAGAACTCTCTTTGGTTCAACCTCAAGCCATCCGACTACCATCTCGGTTTTCAATTCTATAACCATAGCATATTATCATGAAAGCTTATAAAGAAATGTGCAATAGGGCTTAGGTACTTACTGATCAAGCAGCACTGTCCAGCAATGCACTACAACAAGCATATATAACCGCATATACATACACATCTATATTTCATTAACTTGAAATAACGCTTAACGAACCAGATTAAACTAATCAAGGCATGAACCTCATTTGCATTCATTTTTCACAACAGAAGGTAAACATATCATGTTCATGTCGTTTGCAAGCATAATTTCACTAATCTTAACAAGCATTGATTAAATGCACGCTTAGGTCATTACAAGGCCACTTTTGAGCATAGGTTAGCTAACTTTACATGCATCATCATAAGACACTCTCAGGTCATTTCAAGAACATCCTTGAACATGACATGACTAATTTGGCATACATCAACTTAGAGCACGTATAAGTTGTTTCGAAGCATACTTTTAGACATAATTAAACAAACTTATTAGGCGACGAATCAAAGTGTACTTAGGTAATTTTTAAGGGTCTTTCGCAAACATGAATCACTGAACTAACATGCATCGTTTCAAAACATTCATAGATTATTCAAAGCTACTTTTCAAGCTTGAATTAACTAAATAATCAAGCGGCGATTCGAAGTATTCGAATATTATTTCGAAGCTACTTATAAGTATGGATTACTAAACTAACCTATGTCGATTCGAAGCCATTTTCAAGCGTTAATTAACTGAACTAACCTATGTTGTTTCAAAGCATTATTAGGTTATTTCGAAGTTACTTTCAGACATGAATTTACGAAACTAACAGTCATCAAATTAAAGCGTTGTTTACTCACATAATGCCCAATTTGCTAAACATGCATAATCTAAGCTAAATTCAATTAAAATAAAACATGCATGATCATTTATCATTTCCCAATTAATGTAACTAATCCTAAACTGACATGCATCACAACTTAAGGGCTAAATATTTAGGAGGCGAGAAACACCCACGTCGATTCCAAGCTAGAGGTTCATTCGAAGGCTGCTGGGCTCGGCTTTGAGTGCTAGAAAGGCCCGATTCCCTGACCCTTGCTCATCGACGCACGAACGAACCCAATCCATGCCTAACCCACACAAAAACAGACCCAATTTGACCTAAACCCAAACCTGGGTTTCTGCCCCTTTCACTACTGTCGTCGTTGCTGCTACTATTGCTATTGTTTGGGCTTGAATTTATAGTGCTTTGATGGTGGTTAAGGACTGACATGCATGGCTAAGCTTTGGCCCTTGTCTGACACAATAAACTACCACTCATATCAACCAAAAACATGGCTCAATGCTTTGAATTTCTGCCAGATTTTGCAACACAGGCGCAACTGAGGTTAGGGAGGTGAAACATGGAGGATTTTGAGTTGGGTGGGGCAAAAAATTTGGTGAATTTCTGAAGCCTTTAGTGCCGAAGCATGGTGGGGAAGAATGAGGAAGAAGGAGAAGCACAGAGGAGAGAGAGAGCTATCGGGGAGGGGGATCGCGGAGAGGAGAAGGAAGAAAAAGGGGTCCGACCAAATTACAAAAATGCCCCTCGCCCCCTTTTCTCTCTTTTTTTTTGGGTCTCAAGCTGTTTAATATTCGATACTGCTTGTCTAACTCATATCCTGAATTCTAAACCCAAAATCGATAATACGATCTCTTGTCGATTAATCGTTCCCAAATGTATAAAGGTTCGATTTAATAATCATCGAACTATATCTAAGGTCGACAACTTAATCACATTCCGGTTCCTAATCGATTTAATGCTCGTTAATAATCTACATTAAAGCAAACTAAAAATCATTGAAAGATTTTCAAAACTAATAATAATAATAATAATTCTCTTTTTAGTAAAATTATCACTTAAGCAAGTACATCGATACTAATTTAACTCGTATAGTTACTAAAGATACGATTTTATAACGTAAAAAGCCAACAGACTCAGCTTAACGAAAAATAAAGAATGCGGGTGTTACATTCTTCCCCCCTTAAAAGAATTTTGTCACCGAAATTCCAAACTATGTTGGGTCGTACCTAAGATGTGCACACACATAACACAATCTACACAACTCGCACTGTAATTCAAAATCTCATTTACCATCAATCAAAATCGAAAAAGGGCATATGGTATTCAGTCTCTTCCTCTCCAATCCTCTTCGAGCGTCTACTCATTCTATTTAGGCGCAGAGGGCAAATCGCATTGAAGAAGGGCAAATGAGTTGGCATGGACAACCATATAGAGCTTGTTTTAAAAATGAACATATACTTTCGATAATCTAGATTGAATCCGCCTAGTAAACGACAACTCTATGTACATGAATTGCTATCAATTGAAGTTCAAAGGAAGGACAATTGGGCAGTTGACTCCTCAAGGTCATATACAAGTAGTCTCCTTCTAAAACATGAATTCAGTCACTTTTAGTGTCACAGCAGTTAACATGGAGATTCTTACAACATATTAGAGTAACAAGAACATCACATAGCATCACGTAGCATTACTCAACCATAATAGCATCGCATAGTATCAGTAATTCAGCATTCTCAAGCCTAGGAATCGTGAGCAACATGAAATCGTCTAATATACATATAGCATGCAATTTAAAAAACGAAAGTATATGTGACAGACTTTCCTATCCTCTTACACCATTTCCAGCTAATCTTTAGGCATTTCATTCATGGCAACTTAGACATGACATGTCAAGGTTGTATGAAGGGGGTTTGACTTAATCAGGTTCATTTTAAAACATGAAGATATTAAATTAAACTAAGGTTAAATCATTAACTGGAGAGTTACCGCATCACTTTAAGATAGTGAAGACATCAAATTACGCTAAATTGACAATGAAGGAACCCGAAGTAGCATTTGAATTCACATTGACATCACGTAGGGTCTATAACGGAGCACTGAAAATTTGGAATCATGATTAACATGAACTAACATAATCATGTCGATAAGAACAACTTAGAAAAAAGATGCTAATGTAAAATGTAAGTCGATGACTATGATGGTGGGGAGGCTTTTCCTCAAGTCACTATTTCGAACTGATTGTCTCTTAACTCATAGATTCATACAAATGAATGGTTATGCCCCTAGGCGAGTCCTGGGCCTGTGGCTTGTAGGCCTACATGCTTCCGCTGCGCTACTCTGATCAACCAAATAAAGGCAAGAATATATGAATGCAGGTTTCTAGGGCCATCTCATCATGCATCAAATACAGGTGTATGTAGTTACTTAGCCATAACATGGAATCATAGAATTAACGGAATGCAGACAATGAGTCAGAGGTCATGTCATGCTATGAATTACAAAATTTAAATCATGTGGATAACCAAGTCATATACTAAACCAACTTGAGTCAAGCAAATACTAAGATATGCATTTACTGAGCTAATCATTTACAAGACACTTGAATAACCGTGCATAATGATCCTAAGTAATTATACTGGCTCCCATGACCTTTGTACTTTGCGTAGCATTATGCTTATGCTTCAAAACAAATAGACTCACAGTAGTGTCTCTCGGGAGGGTATCTAGACGAGTTTGCGCGAGTGCAACCCTCATTTAAAACCTAAGGTCGAGGTTATGCCTCATGGTTTGCCCAAACTATTCGGAGTTATCCATCAATCAACTAACAGGGGTAAGAACCACGACGTTATTGGTCTTACGAATATACATTGAGGTTTTGTGATGCATTTGTCTCACAGATACTCACGGGGGTCCAAGGAACTCCTAGTACAGATGGGAAGGTTCTACTTTTTACTATGGGCATCCTTACTTCTACACTTGTTGCTTGTGCTTAAGAAAGTGTTGGCAAGGCATAGATTGTCGCCTTAGGAGGTAACGAGGTGATGCATGTGGTGTAACGATTCCAATGTCTGCTAGGTCCTTTCTCCTTTGCACTTTCTAGGTGTATTGAGGTTTGATATAGCCAGGACACTACCAATTTCACGTAGGACATCAAGCACATTGTACATGTGATAACAAGCATCGCGCTAGACAATGAGGGTAATTTTCATGCAGTGGTCAAGAGAAATGCACTACTATTGCTTAATTTCTATCCAAACATATCTAAATCTCATTTAATTTCTTATTATTCAAAATTCACGAATGGGGGTATCACCTAGTGAGATTTTCAGTCATAGAAAGCTGCCTCCAATCACTTGCAACAAATCATCATTAACACATTCGATAATGCATAAACATTAGCATGTGGACGCTCAAAATCATTTGATTACACATAAAGAGTTATGCTCGGAGGGCTAACCCAGGCATTATTGCAAAGCAAACGCAAGTCTTCGGTTGCATCAATAAGACCCAACCAAATAATTAGAAAGGTTTTTAATGCGAAAGCACAGCCTTAACTCACTAATTGGAAGAGTTTGACTTTCAAGATCTTTAATTTTTCAAAAGGAAATAGTTTAACTGCTTCTACTTCTCTCTCTACCAACCTTTGAGCACGTCTACGCACTTCATTATGGGGCCTGAGGAGCAAATCATACTTTAGGGGCAAAGATAAGCTTAGAGTTAAGACGTTTCTAATCATTTGAATTTAAATCATGTGTTCTTTAAACTTTCGGTTAAAATCACCAAGGCGTCTAAGCGAAACAACTTTGATTGAGCTAACACTTGACTTATCCACGAGAATACAAGCCCCTCAGCCTACACCTTAGCAAATGGTTCTTTCATCCAACCAATTAGCTCACTCAAGCCGCACACAGCTAACTAAACGCACTGATGCTCACATAAAACTCATGTTTGCACATAAAGCAGGCATATATCACGCCATCGTGAACGCGTTCCTAGGTAACTATATGAGATGCAAGACTCAGGTCGCGGCCTATGGTCGCAAGACCTTGCTTTGATACCATCAATGTAACACCCCCAGCCCCTAAGGCCAGGAGCGTTATGTTTTATTACTTCCTACTTAAATTTCGGGGCAAAACGGGCCGAATTTTCCTTAAAAACTGACCGTTTTCAGGCTAAAAGCCTTACAATAACCCCTGCAATCAACGGAAGCATAAAACTTCTAAAATAAGCTCAATGACTACACGCCGGAGTTCATAACTCAACGAGCAACTCGCTTATAGTACATCAACAAAATAGTTCATTAATACAGGAGAAGTGAAAGATCTAACTCAGCGGTTCACACAACCAAAATACTGGGGTTTACATCCCAAAACATAACTGATTCTTGCTAAAAGGACAAATGACTAATAAGATGGTTGGCTCACATGGCCATACAGAGCAATTCCTATATCGAATGCACTACATGAACTAGAATACTTGTTTACAAACATTTATAATTCTAGGAATACATTACATGACTCCGTCAAACACGTACGACCCTTCAAATGGGCATGCATGACACCTTGCAAGCAAGAATAGGAATCCATCTTGGCATAAGTGACTTGGCTTCTACTTGTCATAATGCAAACTTGGGGAAAAAGGGGAAAGAGTAATGGGATGAGCAACCACACGCTCAGTGAGTATTGCCTGACTCCTTGAAACCAAAATTGTTGCAGGCAATAATACCATTAATAACCACATATCATGTGCTTATGTATTACTATCGTATTAGCCAATCATAAATCCTTAAGGAAGGATTACTATCCATAAACTTCATTTTAGCCGCTCAAACTCATTTTTAGTTCCCTGAATGACTAAATTCCTTTACTAACAAGCAGTCAAATACATAAGCAAGCAACGAGGCTAAGCATAGAACTTTCTTTCATAGGTTATGTGATATAATTCGTGATTTATGCTTTATCTACCTAATTCACTTATACGAGATTAGAGATTATACAAGGAGCTTTCTGTAGCTAAACATGTGTATTCAAACTCATGTGCTCGATGCATTATAAGGATATGGCCATGCTGTATTTGAGATTTCATTCATACTGCACTTAGAATCTTAATCACATGATGTGCATGAAAATCCTTCTTTCTTTTTCTGAAAACACTTTACTTAGCCTCTTTAGGCTCATAAAGCTCTTTTCTTAGCCTCTTTGTCGCTTCAATTCTTTAAAGGAATCTCTTCCGTATTGGTCCTAATAGGACCCTTATAAACTTTTCACGTTTCATTCAATCTGGCCTCTTAATGGCCGACAAAAACTTTCTTTCTGAAATACTTAAAATGGCGAAATGCCGATTACTTTTATTTGCTTATTAGAAAAATATTTCTGGCATAAGATCATTACAGCGTGCTGATTGGGTGAGATATATTCTCAAATCCCATAGTGAGACCTAACGCTCATTTTAAGCTCTTACTCTCGGGATGGCAACATATAACATATTGGACCATTACCCTTGTCAGGGTCTTCTAGGGTTTCCTCATACCAAGAGTTATTACCTAGGCTAACATCTTTCATAACATATTGTCCAAAGCACATTATCTTAGCCAATTTAAAGCGTATGGTCAAAACGGCTAATAAGTTTGCTGCCTCTCATAGTGAAATCCTTTTTCATACATCGCACTCACTTTTTATTTAAACTCCTTAGGGATTCCCCCGTTCTAGCGAGTTCGCTCCCAAAACTGCATTCGTATGTTTAAAATAGGCCATTGATTGCTAATAGTTATGCCTACTATTAGTTATAACCATGAAAACTTTGTTTTTCAAACACACCCTTACTCTTAAGATAAAACTTAATGACAGAAAAGGGAAGGGAGTTTGCACGTAACACATTCAAATACTTCATAATCAACTCAGCAGAATAAGCCAACACATGGCCTCGCAATCCACACGATTACGATTAAACATAACCCCGGCTCCCTCCTCACACAACACCGACCACAAAGAACCTCAAAACTCTCATTAGTTCAACCTTAAGCCATCCGACTACCACCTCAGTTTTTAATTTTATAAACATAGCATATTATTATGAAAGCTTATAAAGAAATGTGCAATAGGGCTTAGGTACTTACCGAGCAAGCAGCACCATCCAGCGATGCACTGCAGCAAACATATATAACCACATATACATATATATCTATATTGCCTTAACTTGAAATAACGCTTAACGAACCAGATTAAACTAATCAAGGCATGAACCGCATTTGCATTCATTTTTCGCAACAGAAGGTAAACATGTCATGCTCATGTCATTTTTAAGCATAATTTCACTAATCTTAACAAGCATCGATTGAATGCACGCTTAGGTCATTGCAAGGCCACTTTTAAGCATAGGTTAGCTAACTTTACATGCATTATCTTAAGACACTCTCAAGTCGTTTCGAGAACATCCTCGAACATGAAATGACTAATTCAGCATACATCGACTTAGAGCATATAATTAAACTAACTTATTAGGTGACGAATCAAAGTGTACTTATGATATTTTTAAGGGTCTTTCGCAAACATGAATCACTGAACTAACATGCATCGTTTCAGAACATTCACAGATTAGTCGAAGCTGCTTTTCAAGCATGAATTAACTAAATAATCAAGCGTTGATTCGAAGTATTCGTATATTATTTCGAAGCTACTTATAAGCATGGATCAGCTAAATTAACCTATATCGATTTGAAGTCATTTTCAAGCGTTAATTAGCTGAACTAACCTATGTCGTTTCAAAGCATTATTAGGTTATTTCGAAGTTACTTTGAGGCATGAATTAACTAAACTAACAGGCATCGAATTAAAGCATTGTTTACTCACATAATGCCCAATTTGCTAAACATGCATAATCTAAGCTGAATTTAGTTAAAATAAAACATGCATAATCATTCATCATGTTCCCAATTAATCTAACTAATTCTAAACTGACATGCATCACAACTTAAGGGCTTAAACATTTTCAAAATTACTAATATTTAGGAAGCGAAAAACACTCACCTTGATTCCAAGATGGAGGTTCGTTCGAAGGCTGCTGGGCTTGGCTTTGAGGGCTTGCAAGACCCGATTCCCTGACCCTTACTCACCGATGCACGAACGAACCCAATCCATGCCTAACCTATGCAAAAACAGACCCAATTTGACCCAAACCCAAACCTGGGTTTCTGCCCCTTTCACTACTGTCGTCGTTGCTGCTACTGTTGCTACTATTTGGGCTCGAATTTATAGTACTTTGATGATGGTTAAGAACTGACATGCATGGCTGAGCTGTGGCCCTCATCTGACGCAACAAAGTGTCGCCCAAATCGACCAAAAACATGGCTAAATCCTTTGAATTTTTGCTAGATTTTGCAGCATAGGCTCGACTGAGGTTAGGGAGGTGAAACATGGAGGATTTCGAGTTGGGTGGGGCGAAAAATTTGGTGAATTTCTGAAGCCTCTAGCATTGAAGCATGGTAGGGGAGAATGAGGAAGAAGGAGAAGCAGAGAGGGGAGAGAGAGCTATCGAGGAGGGGGATAGTGGAGAGGAGGGGGGGGAAAGGGGTCCGATAAAATTACGAAAATGCCCCCCCCCCCCCCCCCCCTTTTTTTGTCTCAAGCTGTTTAGTATTTAGTACCGCTTGTCTAATTCATATCCCGAATTCTAAACCCAAAATCAATAATATGATCTCTCATCGATTAATGGTTCCCAAATATATCAACGTTCGATTTAATAAACATCGAACTATATCGAAGGTCAACAAGCTAATTGCATTCCGATTCCTCATCGATTTAGTGCTCGTTAATAATCTACATTAACGCATACTAAAAATCATGGAAAGATTTTCAAAACTAATAATAATAATAATTCTCTTTTTAATAAAATTTTCACTTAAGCAAGCACATCGATACTAATTTAAGTCGTATAGTTACTAAAAATATGATTTTATAACGTAAAAAGCCAACACACTCAGCTTAACGAAAAATAAAGAATGCAAGTGTTACATTTTCCCCCCTTAAAA
This sequence comes from Carnegiea gigantea, assembly GCA_029747015.1. Lineage (NCBI taxonomy): Eukaryota > Viridiplantae > Streptophyta > Magnoliopsida > Caryophyllales > Cactaceae > Carnegiea > Carnegiea gigantea. The sequence continues at coordinate 42,185 of JAKOGI010003450.1, read as the reverse complement.
GTATTTCGTCCCCGAAATTCCAAACTATGTTCGGTCATACCTAAGATGTGCACACACATGACATAATCTACACAACTCGCACTGTAATCCAAAATCGCGTTTACCATCAATTGAAATCGAAAAAGGGCATAAGGTATCCAGTCTCCTCCTCAGCAATCCTCTTCGAGCGTCTACTCACTCTATTTAGGCGCTGAGGGTAAATCGCATTGAAGAGGGGCAAATGAGTTAGCATGGACAACCATGTTGAGTTTGTTTTAAAAATAACATAGACTTTCGATAATCTAGACTGAATCCACCTAGTAAATAACAACTCTATGTACATGCATTGCTATGAATTGAAGTTTAAAGGAAGGACAATTGGGCAGTTGACTCCTCAAGGTCATCTACAAGTATTCTCGTCCTAAAACATGAATTCAGTCACTTTTAGTGTCACAACAGTTAACATGAAGATTCTTACAACAAATTAGAGTAATAAGAACATCACATAGCATCACGTAGCAACACTCGAGCATAATAGCATTGCATAGCATCAGTAATTCAGCATTCACAAGCCTAGAATCATGAGCAGTATGAAACCGTCTAATATGCATATAGCAAGTCGTTTACAAAATTGAAAGTATATGTGACCGGCATTCCTATCCTCTTACACCATTTCCAGCTAATCTTTAGGCATTTCCTTCATGGCAACTTAGACATGACATGTCTAGGTCGTTTAAAGGGGATTTAACTTAATCAGATTCATTTCAAAACATGAAGATATTAAATTAAACTAAGGTTAAATCATTAACTGGAAAGTTACTACATCACTCTAAGGTAATAAAGACATAAAATCACGCCAAATTGACAATGAAGGAACCTGAAGTAGCAATCAAATTCACATTAACATCACGTAGGGTTTACAACAGAGCACTGAAAATCCAGAATCACGATTAACAAGAACTAGCATAATCATGTCGATAAGAACAACTTGGAAAGAAGGTGCTAATGTAAAAATGTAAGTTGATGACTATGATGGTGAGGAGGCTTTTCCTAAAGTCCCCATTTCAGACTGATTGTCTCTTAAGTCATAGATTCATACAAATGAATGGTTATGCCCCTAGATGAGGCCTAAGCCTGTGGCTCATGGGCCTACATGCTTCCGCTACACTACTCTAATCAACCAAATAAGGGCAAGAATATATGAATGCAGGTTTCTAAGGTCATCTCATCATGCTTCAAATATGGGTGTATGCAGTTACTTAGCTATAGCATGGAATCATAGAATTCAAGGAATGCAAACAATGAGTCAGAGGTCATGCCATGCTATGAATTACAAGACTTAAATCATCTGGATAACTAAGTCACATACTAAACCAACTTAAGTCAAGCAAATACCAAGATATGCATTTACTAGGCTAATCATTTAGAAGTCACTTGAATAACCATGCATAATGATCCTAAGGAATTATACGAGCTCCAAAACACATAGACTCTGTTGGAAAATTGTTGACCCCATCATTATGTAATGTAAGGTTTTGATGATAATAAACACAAATGGAATATACACTTGAGTGTGTTGATCAAATAGGTCCCAAATACTGTTTGGAAAACTTTGAAATTGCTTGATTAACCATGGTCGAGAACAGGTCTTAAGAACAGGTCCTCAGAACACCTGAATGGCAAAGAACTTAAAGCACATTAAAGACATGGAGTACTCAAGGAACAGCTCAAGAAACAGTTATGAGTAACATCGTAGCAACAGGTCTTAAGAACAGTTCCTCAGAACAGCTGAATGGAAAAGAACTTAAAGCACATCAAAGACATGAAGAACTTCAGGAATAGCTCAGGAAACAGTTTTGAGTAACATCACAGCATTGGAGTGACAAGTCCAAATTCTATAGATGTTGTCTGGTTGATTCAACAAGAGTCTTGGTCTGTTATAGGTTTTATTTTCTTAGATTCTTGTTAATATGCCACTTGGAAGATCTTAATTTAACATCTACCTTGAATGGTTTTTAAGAACACTGTCTCAGATCAGTTCTGAGATCAGGGTTTAGACTGTTTTCTGGCGAAAACGATTTTTCATAGTTTTCCTAAAACTTTGGGCTGACGATTCTGAAATTATTTGAGATATATTTTCTGTTATCATTAGACCCAAAATAAGCTATTCTTGGCTTTGAAAATATTGCTAAACGATTGATTTTATCTTCGGAAGAATATCCACCAAATAAATCTTATTTTTAGAAGGATAAGATAAGGAAAGATATGGGAGATTTCCTATTACAATTTGGAAAGGAGAGTTCTCTTCCCTTTTGTCTCCTTGCAGCACAAGGATTCAAGAGGGTTAAGGTTTACTCTTTTACCTATATACATCACACTATTTAAGAAAGATTTTTCCCTCATTATTTTTCACGGGTTTCACACGTTTTTTCAAGGAGTTTTAACTTGCAAATCATATTTTCAGCAAAACCATCAAAGTATGTGTGAAAATTGAGTCCTCTTCCTTGGCACACTAGGAGCAAAATTATACCTTACATTCGCTTAGTTAGAAGCATAAAAGTAAGGTGTTTTTATTCTCTTCTTTCATCAAAGTGAGAGTTGAGTGTGTCCAAACCTAGGGAGGCTTTGGACGTGTGTAATTCGCCTTGGGGAGACGATTACGTGAGTGTGTCCAAGTCTGGGAGACTAGGACGTGGTGTGTAACTAGTCTAGGGTAGACAGTTACGTGTGTTGCAATTGTAACAGTGAAGGTTACATTTGTAACGTGTTTAGCCCGTTTAGTGGAAGTGTGTGAAAATCCTACAGGGATAGGTCATGGTTTTTGCCTCGGTTGGGCTCGAACAGTCTGCCCAAACAAGTTCCAAGCCTGTTTCCAGAAACTGCGAAAATCTGCCAACACAATTCACCCCCCTCTTGTGTTAGTGTACTCTCAATTCTAGCAAGTGGTATCAGAGCAGGTTCTCATCTAAAAGATTAACATCTTAAGAGATCCTAAACATGAGTACACCACATGGCATGCTTGAGGGGCAATCCATAACTCGACCACCATACTTTAATGATCAACATTATAGTTGGTGGAAGAACCGAATGGAAAACTACATTCAAGCTGAGGGCTAAGAGTTATGGATGCTTATCAAGAGTGGACTACTCATTCCCACAAAAATGATCGAAGATGGAAGCAAAGTTCACAAAAAGCCTGAAGAGTTCAATTTCGAAGATTTCAAAATGATGGAAAAGAATGCAAAGGCCAAAAAACTCTTATATTTTGGTCTTGGTCCTGATGAGTATACTCGCATTTCCGAATGCGAGTCAGCCAAAGAAATCTGGGATGCCTTGCAAGTAGCTCACAAAGGTACAAATCAGGTAGAACAATCGAGAATTGAGCTTCTTATGAGAAAATATGAACTGTTTGAGATGGGTGATAAAGAAACGGTGATGGAGATGTACACCCGTTTCACCTATGTCACTAATGAGCTAAAATCATTAGGAAAGTCCTTCACCACCGAGGAGTTGGTGAGGAAAATCCTACGATTTTTGCCACAGTCATGGGAGGCCAAAGTCACGGCCATCCAAGAAGCCAAGGATATGAATAAAATCACCTTGGACGAGCTTATTGGTAATCTCCAAACTTATGAGCTTAGAAGAAGCTCTCAACTGAAAGAGGAGACCAAGAGAGACCGAGGCCTTGCTCTAAAGGCTTTGGAAGAGGATGGTTCGGACCTTGATGAAGAAGAACTGGCCATGATCACCCGAAGATTCAAGAAGTTCTTCAAAAAGGTCAAAGAGAACAACAAAAAGAAGAACCTCAGCAAGCCCAGAAACAATGATCGGGAACAGTTCACTGGATGTTTCAAATGTCGTAAGCTTGATCATATTGTGAAAAACTGCCCTTTGCTGAAAGAGGAATAAGAGCCCGAACAATCCAGGAAACAGGGCAGGAAACAGGTTGAAAACAGTTCTGCTAAGTGCTTCTCAAGGGCAATGCTTGCGGCTTGGGGTGATTCTACCGAGGATGAGGAAGGGACTGAAGAGAAAGATGTTGCTGTGCTCTTATGGCCAGAAGTGATTCTGACTCAGATGATGAGCCTCTGGACAGCTTAGCTCAACTTAAGGATAAGGTACATGGCCTAAATAAAGCAAAACTTGAAGAGTTATTAGCTACTTTGATGGATGAGTATGATGCTATTAATTCTGAAAATTGCATGTTAAAGGATGCATGTTCTGAGTTAAAAAGGGATATTAAAGAATTAGAGCATGAAAACAAAATCCTTAAAAGTGAAAAAATTGAAACTGATATGAAGAATATTGTTTTGCATGAAGACCTCAATAAATCCAAAGGGACCTTAAGCATGAAAGAAGAACTGACCTTACTAAGCTTGAAAATGAGTCTCTTGAACTGAAACAGAAGGTAGAATCCCTACTTGTTGAGAACAGTAAATTGCTTGAAAAGTTAAAACAAGTAGAATCAGACCTTGCTTCAAACAAGCACTGAAACAGGTCCTCACAGGCACTGAATTGGCTGAACACTCACTGTAACCAGGGCAAAAGAGGATTAGGCTTTGTGACTAAGCGCACTGATTACCCTGTTAATAGAAAATATGTAGGATTACCAGAAAATATTGTGCGTTTTCATTGTGGTAAAATAGGGCATTATCAGTACACTTGTCCTATAAGAAGGTATGCCATGGAAAAGAACTTGATTCATGTAAAACAAATATGGGTTAGAAAAGATGAGATTTGCACTTCAAAAAGAATGGGACCCAAGTGGATCTGGGTTCCCAAAGCTAACCCCTAATTTGTTTTACAGTCTAAAGTGGGGGGGAACAACCGAGCAAATAACTCAGCAAACAACCAATTGTGGTATGTAGATAGCGGTTGTTCACGGCATATGACTGGTGAAAAATCAAACTTCCTCTCACTTACAGCCTCTGATGGAGGGAGTGTGGCATTTGGAAACGGCAAATCAGGGACAATTGTCGGTATAGGTAAGATAGGTGAGTCACTCCCCCATTCAATTGACAATGTATATCTGGTGGATGGATTACAACATAATCTACTCAGCGTGTCCCAACTGTGTGATAAAGATAACCTAGTAGTGTTTTCTTCAAAACAATGCTTGGTCGTCAATATCAACACAGGAGATGTTGTGTTGAGGGGGAAGCGACACAAAAATGTGTATAAAGTAAGTATTCTCTCACTTCCCCAAAACAATTTGACTTGTTTAAGTGCTTTAAATAATGATGTCATACTTTGGCATAAGAGACTAGGTCATGCGAGTCTCTCACTCTTGAATAAACTTGTTACTAAAGACCTAGTAGTCGGCCTACCTTCCATCAAATTCAATGATGACAGGGTATGTGACGCGTGTGCCAGGGGTAAACAAGTCAAAACTTCTTTTAAACGGAAAATCTGTGTTAGCACAACCCGACCTCTTGAGATGCTACATGTAGATTTGTGTGGTCCTATGAGGATCTCAAGTCGAGGTGGAAAGAGGTATGTGCTTGTGATAGTGGATGATTACTCTCGTTTCACATGGACCTTGTTTTTGGCTTCTAAAGATGAAACATTTGAAAAATTTCTTGAGTTTCTTAAAAAGGTTGAAAAGAGAGTAGGACACTCATTGGTCTGCCTAAGGTCTGATCATGGTACAGAATTTGAAAATTCAAGCTTTATTGACTATTGTAATGAGAATGGTGTGGATCATAACTTTTCAGCCCCAAGAACACCCCAGCAGAACGGGGTGGTAGAGCGAAAAAATCGTACTCTAGAAGACATGACTAGAACAATACTTGTTGATAGTGGTCTTCCTAGAAAGTTTTGGGCTGAAACTTTGAACACATCATGGTACATTATAAATAGATGCATGATCAAACCCATTCTAAACAAAAATTCTTATGAGCTTCTCAAAGGTAGAAAACCCAATCTTATGCATTTGAGAGTATTTGGTTGTAAATATTTTGTGCATAATAATGGGAAAGATGCCTTAGGAAAATTTGATCCAAGGAGTGATAAGACAATATTTCTTGGGTACTCCTCATACAGTAAGGCTTACAAAGTATTTAATAAGCGAACCTTGTGTGTTGAGGAGAGTGTGCATGTGCTTTTTGATGAAACTAACTCTCTAGTTGAGATTGACGCACGGGATGATGATTTCGAACTGGGCCTTGCTAAGAAAAATTTGTTGCTTACACATGAAGAAGGTAAGTATCCCGAGGATGAATCAGGGCCTGGAGCTGTTTCCTTGAAAGATGGGCAAGGTCTGAACCAAATAGGGGGAAGTATTACTGAACCCAGTTTGGAACAAAACCAGCCTAACACTACAGGAACAGGCTCCAGAGCAGGCTCGGGAATAGGCTTAGAAACAAGCTTCAAAACAGGCTCGGAAACAGTTCCAGAACCTGTTTCACCGAGTATTCCAGCAAGAGTAGAAAGTGTGTCTGTGGACTTCCTTACTCCACGACCGTGGAAGTACCAAAGTTCGCACCCCCTTGATCAAATTTTGTCTGACATTAATACAGGAGTGCAAACAAGATCCAAGCTTAAAAATTTTTGTGCTTTTTATGCTTTTCTCTCTAATATTGAGCCTAAAAATGTTAATGAAGCTCTTACAGATTAAGATTGGGGTACAGCAAGGTTCCTTGCTTGATAGAAAAAAGCACCTCAGGTATGGCTCATTTTCTTGGACCCTGTTTGGTATCTTGGGTAACCAAGAAACAACACTCAGTTGCCATGTCCACAGCAGAAGCTGAATATGTTACAGCTGCTTCTTGTTATGCTCAACTACTGTGGATAAGGCAACAACTCAAAGATTTTTGTGTTGACACGGGATGCTTTCCCATATTTTGTGATAATACAAGTGCAATTAATATTTCCAAAAACCCCTGTCAACATAAAAGGACTAAACATATTGACATTCTTCATCACTTTTTGAGAGACAATGTTGAAAAAGGCTTGGTTTCAATGAATTTCTGTCCACTAATAAACAAATTGCTGATATTTTCACCAAGGCACTAAGTAGAAAACAGTTTGAGAGGAACAGATTGGAACTGGGTCTAATTAAAATGACTTGAGAATGCTTAATTAACCCCCAATGCTTGTCTAATTAAAGGGCTCTTTAGGTCAAGCTTGTTGAAATTATTGATTGCAGTCAAACTTGGTGCTATATTTAGCACATGTGTGGAATACAACTTGTTGACACTCGTTAAGGTCTGATGATATTGCCCTTATTGTCCCATGTTACCAAGCAATTGACTGCAGAAACAAGCACCAAGAACAGGTATGGCCACTGTTTGTCACTCTGTGCAAATCAGGTAGTTAATTCAGTTGTTGACTTTTGTTGAAACGTGCGTGACTGGGAGATTTAATACTCCTCTTTTCGGTTGGAAGCAAGTACCCCCTTAACTTCCTGCTTGCTCACGTCGCGCCCCAGTCACCCAGAACCCTCTCAATTTCGCTCTCTCTCTCTCTCTCTCAATCCTAAACCCTAAATCTCCAAAAACTCGAGCTCCTCTTCAAAATCAATGGTGAATTCCGGCAGCAGCAAACACAGCACCACCATGTCTCATGCCTTAGTCCCGAAGCGCCCACGCATGGCGTCGCCACCAACACCCATTGCTCTGCCCCTGTCTGCGACGGCCGCGACTGCACAAATCAGAGGTATAGGGTTTGATTCTCTACCCCCTTTGCTGATTTACTCTAAAACTTTTGGATTTTTGAAATGTCTGGACTTGCGAACGGTGGGGCTGAAATTGGACGATGTTCCACCGGTGTTTGGATGGGATTTGGAGTTGTTTGACCCCAATGTGAAACCGACTAGGTTTAAGGGTGTCTTTGAAACCAACAAGGGTCTGGCTGAGTCTAATATAGCACGAACAGGGTCTGAACCTGTTCCTGAACTGAGGAAAACCCGAACAGGGTCTGCCTCTGTTTTCTTTGACATAATGGATGACCCCATCATAAATTTGGATCGAGTGGAAGACCTTGAGGAGACTAACAGTGATGGATTTGAGTCAACCATAGAGGTCCTCCAACCTCAGCCCTTCTAGAAAACTAAACCGGCTGAATGGGGGCCTAGACGTCGGTTTAAAATCACCACTTCAAAACCTGTTCCCACACCTGTATATAGACCTCGAACCCGCAGTTCTGGTTCACTCACTATTTCTTCTCAGCCAAAAGAAGTACCTGAACCTCCTATTACAAAAGCCCCTGCCAAACCTACCAAAGAATCTACCCAGTCCCCGTCAGCAAAAACCCAAAACACCCAAACCAAAAGGAAAGCTGTTTCAGAACAAGTGTCAGAACAGGTGCCTGAAGAATTAGAAATCGAGGAGAACACTTCTAAATAGGTACCTGCCTCTACTCCATCGGTGAAGCCTTCCTCCAAATGAGTCTCATCAAAGAGAAAGGCTGCTTCTAATCAGGAGGTGCCTATAAAAGCCAAGCCTGATGAACCGAAAGCCAAGAAAGCCAAAACTACTATGCCCACAGTAGACCGAGTAGCTCATTTTCTCCAAAAGAGTGTGGTACGGGGCAAAATTGTCAAAGTTGCTTATTTTCAGGAACAGGGCCTGGAGATGTTCTTGGATAAGCTTACAGCCCAATGTTGGCTTGACTTCTTTGCAAACACCCAGAGAGGGTGTTCAGTACCTAATTTAGCTGAATTCTATGCCAACTGTAATGTCACCAACGGAGTGGTGACAAGTATGGTCAATGGGAAGGGGATACGGTTCAATGCTAAGGAATTGAGAGAAATTCTAGGAGTTCCTGCTAAGGGCTTTGGGGTGTATGTACGGGAAAACAAGACAGTACTTGGAGCTGAAAGATTGCTCTAATTGACTCAAGGGTTGAGTCAACAACTAGGGTCGTAAACACCCAGGTCAGTTAAGAAAGGGGAGATGACACTGTGTCACCAGTTGCTCTTCTAGTTCATCATCAAGAACATCATCCCCCATGGCCAAGGGCGTAACCTTGCAGATGCAATGGATCAATGCCTGACCGATCTCCTAGATCGGGGAGAGCAGATCAACCTACCAGCCATCATGATCAGTCATATCCCCCGCATTGCAAACACGGCTAGAGAACATGACCTGGGGTATGGATTTCTTCTGACTTCAGTCTTTGAGCACTTTGGGGTTTCTGTGCAGAAGAAGGTAGGGGTCCAAGTGACATATGAGATAAGAAGCAGCACCCTGATCAGTTGTGGGTTCAAGCTTGCAAAGGGTGAGACTCCTGGTTCCAAACAGGGGCCTCAAACACCCTTCACCGCTGTTCCTGGTCCTTCCTCTAGTGAGCCTTCTGTTGATGCCTTGCTTCTGGACCACAACCGGTTGAAGACCGAGCTCACTAAGGTTAAAGCTGCACTTGCCGAGGAGAAGGCTCTCCATGCCAAGCGCCATGAGGATCTGATGTTAATTCTCTCCGTCCTCACAGCCAAACTCTCTTCTCCTCCACCCTGATCCTACCCTGTTCTGCCTCTCTTGATTCTCCACCTTGTTCACAACAACTGTTCCTAACTCTTTGGTTGTGCTTTGTGACTGATAATTGTTTATGCTAATCTTGGTTGTGCCATGCTTGTCTTCTTGTTGCTATCTGCTTATGCGTGACTCGGATGGCCAATATCATTACCGTACCATATACTTGAGTGTATCGCAGGTTGTCTTTTCTCCATTACCCAAGAGGTGGTGACTGCAAACAGCCTGCTTCTCTTGTTTGACCTGACCACCCTTTTTCGATGATGTCAAAAGGGCGAAGATGGGCATGACCAGGATCATTTCAGTTTGACCTAGCTTCAGTTGACTTCTCAAAACAAAACAGGGGAAGATGGGCTTGACCATGAACGTTTTTATGTCAATATGGTCATTTGGTTTGTCATCATCAAAAAGGGGAAATTTGTTGGGAAATTGTTGACCCTATCATTATGTAATATAAGGTTTTGATGATAACAAATACAAATGGAATTTACACTTGAGTGTGTTGATCAAACAAGTTCCAAATACTGTTTGAAAAACTTTGAAATTGCTTGATTAACCATGGTCGAGAACAGGTCTTAAGAACAGGTCCTCAGAACAGCTGAATGGCAAAGAACTTAAAGTACATCAAAGACATGGAGTACTCAAGGAACAACTCAAGAAACAGTTCTGAGTAACATCGTAGCAACAGGTCTTAAGAACAGTTTCTCAGAACAGCTGAATGGAAAAGAACTTAAAGCACATCAAAGACATGAAGAACTTCAGAAACAGCTCAGGAAACAATTCTGAGTAACATCACAGCATTGGAGTGACAAGTCCAAATTCTATAGATGTTGTTCGGTTGATTCAACATGAGTCTTGGTCTGTTATAGGTTTTATTTTCTTAGATTCTTGTTAATATGCCACTTGAAAGATCTTGATTTAACATCTACCTTGAATGGTTTTTAAGAACACTGTCTCAGATCAGTTCTAAGATCAGGGTTCAGATTGTTTTCTAGCCAAAACGATATTTCATAGTTTTCCTAAACTTTGGGCTGACGATTCTGAAATTATTGGAGATATATTTTCTGTTATCATTAGACCCAAAATAAGCTATTCTTGGCTTTGAAAATATTGTTAAAAGATTGATTTTATCTTTGGAAGAATATCCACCAGATAAATATTGTTTTTGTAAGGATAAGATAAGGAAAGATATGGGAGATTTCCTATTACAATTTGGAAAGGAGAGTTCTCTTCCCTTTTGTCTCCTTGCAGCACAAGGATTCAAGAGGGTTAAGGTTTACTCTTTTACCCATGTACATCACACTATTTAAGAAAGATTTTTCCCTCATTATTTTTCACAGGTTTCACACGATTTTTCAAGGAGTTTTAACTTGCTAATCATATTTTCAGAAAAACCATTAAAGTGTGTGTGAAAATTGAGTCCTCTTCCTTGGCATACTAGGAGCAAAATTGTACCTTACATTCGCTTAGTTAGAAGCAGAAAAGTAAGGTGTTTTTATTCTCTTTTGTCATCAAAGTGAGAGTTGAGTGTGTCCAAACCTAGGGAGGCTTTGGACGTGTGTAATTCGTCTTGGGGAGATGATTACGTGAGTGTGTCCAAGTCTGGGAGACTAGGACGTGGTGTGTAACTAGTCTAGGGTAGACAGTTACGTGTGTTGCAATTGTAACAGTGAAGGTTACCTTTGTAATGTGTTTAGCCCGTTTAGTGGAAGTGTGTGAAAATCCTACAGGGTAGGTCGTGGTTTTGCCTCGGTTGGGCTCGAGGTGTTTCCACGTAAAAATCTTGTGTTCTCATCTTTCAATTATTTCGCTGTTTTACACTTTCTGTGCACGTTACAAACAGTCTGCCCAAACAAGTTCTAAGCCTGTTTCCAGAAACTGCAAAAATCTGCCAACACAATTCACCCCCCTCTTGTGTTAGTGGACTCTCAACTCTAACGGACTCATGGTAGTGTCTCACGGGAGGGCATCTAGATGAGCATGCATGAGTGCAACCCTCATTTAAAACCTAAGGTCGAGGTTATGCATCGTGATTTGCCCAAACTATTTGGAGTTACCCATCAATCAACTAACAAGGGTAAGAACAACAGCGTTATTGGTCTTACGGATGTACATTGAGGTTTTATGATGCATTTGTCTAACAGATACTCATGGAGGTCCTAAGAACTCCTAGTACAGATGTGAAGGTTCTACCTTCTACTATGGGCATCCTTACTTCTACACTTGGTGCATGTGCTCAAGAAACTGTTAGGAAGGTATAGATTGTCGCCCCAGGAGGTAATGAGGTGATGCATGTGGTGTAACAACTGCAAAGTCTGCTAGGTCCTTTCTCCCTTGTGCTTTCTAGGTGTATTTAGGTTTGATATTGCCAGGGCACTATCAATTTCACATAGAACATCAAGCACATTGTACAGGTGACAACAAGCATCGCGCTAGACAATGAGGATAATTTTCATGCAATGGCCAAGAGAAATGCACTACTATTGCCTAATTTCTATCCAAATATATCGAAATCTCATTTAATTTCTTACAATTCCAAATTCACGTACAAAGGGTATCACCTAGTGAGATTTTCAGCCATAAAAAACTGCTTCCAATCACTTGCAACAAATCATCATTAACACATCCAGTAATGTATACACCTTGGCATGTGGACACTCAAAATCATTTGATTACACATAGAGAGTTAAGCACGGAGGGCTAACCCAAGCATTATTGCAAAGCAAACGTGAGTCT
>JAKOGI010003450.1:0-25000 GCA_029747015.1 Carnegiea gigantea | reverse complement strand
TATGGCCTTGAAAGTTCCATCTTTAGCCCACATATCACAGAATTAAAAGCTGCTTTTTGGCTTTGGGCAAGAAGTAAAACTCAAGGCAATAGGGGAGTGATCAGATAGACCTTGAGCCAGATAATGTACATGGGTAAAGTCAAAAGAATCATGCTAAAAATCATTATAGAATGCCCTATCAATCCTAGACTAAATAGTTTTATTGGTCCATGTGAAAAAAGCACCTATGTGATGGAATTCATGCAGCCCACATTGGAGAAGGCAGTCTGCATAGTCTGTAATTTCTCCCTCAGTCACTTATACTCCCTCTATTCTGTACCCAGGATGCAACACTACATTGAAGTCACCAAGAACACACCAAGGGGCATCCTCCACAGTAGATGCAATGCTTCTCAATGAATCACATAATGACTGTCTTTGTTCCTCCAGATTCCTACCATCAACATAAGTTCGGTAAAATCTCGTAGATGTGTAGTATTGTATGACCTCACCATGGATCAGTTGCCCACTTTTCTGGAGTGTCTTGAAACTGTACTTGGATGGGCGCCAGCTAACTATAATTCTACCTCTTTCAGTATGTGTAGTATTATGATCCCATTGTCACTAATTACATATTTTCCTCATCACATAGTCAACCTTCTGTAGTTGGACTTTAGTCTTCATAAAACCTATCAATCTAACTTGCTGCTAAAATAGGAAGATTCTTAAATCTTCTTGTTTAGTGGGGCCATGCATGCCCCTTACATTCCAGCTAAATATTTTAGCCATTTGGGGATATGCTCTCCATCCCCATCTCTTCTCTTCTTTCAGGCACTTCCCTTTCTAACAATGTCTTGAATGAGTTGGCAATTAGTACTGTGCAGTCCATCCTTATGTTGTTCAGTTGAGTATGGGATGGATGCCCCTTGGTATTCCCTCTGGTCACTCTCTGAAAATCATATTCCTCTCCTTTTTCAGCATCAGCTATTTGCTATATGGGGCTTTGTATATGAACTTGTGGCTGGGTGTTTTGAGTTGATGTGTTGTTTTTAACCCTCCATTCTTTCTTGTGTTGTTCCTTCTTCCTACATGAGTCCTATGTGTGCCCAAACATCCTGCAATGATCACATTTGAGTGGTAACCATTCATAAACAACCCTCTGTCTAATCAATACATCCTTCTCATTGGCAAATTCAATAAATTTTGGGTACTGACCATCAACAGGCATCTCCACCAAGATTCTAGCATACCTCGACATTGATTTCTCCTTTGTATATTTGTCTGTCTTCAGGGGAATTCCCAATAAACTTCCTAATTTACTTAGACTCTAGCCCCCACAGTATTTGATATCCAAATCTAAAAGTTGAATCCAGATTGGCAGGGTGGCAATTTGGTCTGTATTGATATCCAGTTCAGGGTTCCATGGTTTGACAATAAATGGTTTGTGGTCAAAATGGTAAAGGCCTTTGTGTGCCACCATGTCTACAGCTTGAGCTTCTAAAACTCTCACAATGTAAAGGCCTTTCTTGACTAGCAATACCTTATCAATGGCATAAGCACTCCAAACTCTTCTCATAAATCCATCAATTACCTCGACTGGAGGATTAGCCCCAAGCACACAGCAAGCAACTGCATTCTGCCAGTATGTAATCTCTTCCTCAATGTCCTCCCCAACTATTTTAGCATATTTAATTCCATTGATTTCTGAAATAGGAATAAAATCTAAAGCTGTACCTTCGCTTGGATCCACCATAGAAGCATACGAAGAGAAGGGTCTTGGCATGCTCTCTGACCTTTTTTGTACTGTTTCATTCCTCTTTTCCTCAGCCCGTGGGGTTAATTCAGGATTAGTCTGAACAATTATGAGGGGGGAGTTCCCAGGAGGTTGTTCCTCTTCCTCCAACATCTGTGGTTGAGCTCGAGGTCGACCTTTCCTTCCACCTCTGGCCATGGCGCCCAGATCGATGCTCGAGACCAACTTACAATTATTTCTTTTTCTGCTTTTGTGTAAATATTTGCTTCCATCCATAAATAGATTTTCTTCCCTATGAGTTCGAGTCTCAATAAGAATGCTAGGTCTTACTGTTCCCATAATTACATATGAAAATAAAATATATAAATTACATATATAAATATATCACACCAATTCCTGATGAGATTTCATTGATACAGAGCCAATTCCAATAGACTTATTGGGGGGTCCCATTAGCGTGCATCCAGTAGGAATTGAACCTACGAATTCGCCAATTATGAGTTAGGTGCTTTAACCATTCAACCATGGATGCTTAGCGGGGATCCTCGTACATGGTGAATAACCATATTCCAATTAAAATGAAATCTTTAGGATAAATCCATAAATACAATTTGGGAGGAACAAAATCAATGAGGAATATAATTCTATCAGACCAATCAGGAGGACCTGAATTTAAATTATGGATTTTCGAATGGAGAGATATATTGAGAGAGATCAAGAATTCCCACTATGATTCATGGACCCAAATCAATTCATTGGGATCCTTGATTCACATTATTGTTCACCAAGAGCATTTTCTAAAACTCTTTGACCCTTGAATTTGGAGTATCCTACTTTTATGCAATATCAAGGGTGTAGTACTCTTTTTTGTAGTAGTGTTCCTTATTTGTAGAATTCACAATCAAAATATGGTCGAAAGAAAAAATCTATATTTGAGAGGGCTTCCTCCTATACCTATGAATTCCGTTGGACCTAGAAATGATACATTGGTAAAATCCTTTTAGTCTTCCAATATGATTGTTTCCCTCCTCTTCATTCCAAAAGGAAAAAAGATTTTTGAGAGTTGTTTCCTGGATTCGAAAGAGAGTACTTGGTTTCTTCGAATAACTAAAAAGTGTATCATGGCTGAATCTAACTGGGGTTCGCGGTGGTGGAGGAACTGGATCGGAAAAAGGAGGGATTCTAGTTATAAGATATCCAATAAAACCGTCGCTGGAATTGAGATCTCATTCAAAGAGAAAAATATCAAATATCTGGAGTTTCTCGTTGTGTAGTATCTGGATGATCCGATCTGCAAGGACCATGATTGGGAATTATTTGATCGTCTTTCTCTGCGAAACATAATCAACTTGAATTCAGGACAACTTTTCGAAATCTTAGTGAAGCACTGGATTTGTTATCTCATGCCTGCTTTTCTTGAAAAAATACCAATTGAAGTGGAGGGTTTCGTCAAATAACAAGGGGCTGGGTCAACTATTCAATCAAATGATATTGAGCATGTTTCCCATCTCTTCTTGAGAAACAAGTGGGCTATTTCTTTACAAAATTGTGCTCAATTTCATATTTGACAATTCCACCAAGATCTCTTGGTTAGTTGGGGGAAGAATCTGTACGAATCGGATATTTTGAGGAACGCATTGAGAAAGAATTAGATTTGGTTAGACAATGTGTGGTTGGTAAACAAGGATCGGTTTTTTAGCAAGGTACAGAATGTATCGTCAAATATTCAATATGATTCCACAAGATCTAGTTTCGTTCAAGTAACAGATTCTAGCCAATTGAAAGGATCTTCTAATCTATCTAGAGATCATTTGGATTCCATTAATAATACGGAAGGAACAGAGATAGAATCAGATCGATTCCCAAAATGCTTTTTGGAGACATTGTAAAGTTCGAAAACCCTTGAGGGATCTCCAATTGCTCTACGTTTTCTTCTCTTAACTCTATTTAGTTTTCTTGATTTAAACATGTGTGAGTAGTATTCTCAATCTAGGGATTGTTAGCCAAGTATTGATATTAGAATCTTTTATCTTTATATAATTGTACTTGCCCTTGATTGGGATTGATTGAATTCTATCTTGTTTGTGAAATTGTTGTGATTTTGGCCAAATTTATTAGCTAATTCTAAATAGTTAAGTGAAACACTGAATGGTGAAACTTGCTATTTCATTAACAAGATGGGACTTGACTTAGCAATACTTGAAAGAGATTCACTTGTTAAGAGGACCCTTTAGTGATCAAAGATCTATAACTTAGACTAAGCAAGGACATTTGAAAGGATTACTAGCTAGTTTAGGCAATTCAGTTTATTTCGAAAGAAGATTGAATTCTAATGCGATTGTACCCCTTTTCACCCTCATCATAGATCAAATACATGATATATTTTATTGATCCGCATCTTTATAAGGTGATACGAATCCCTAGATGTTTTTAATTAATTGAACTTTCCAGCTAGGTTATAGTGTCATTTAAACTCTCTATTGAAATTGCTTACTTAGCATTTTTATATGACAAAACTCAATAGATTACAATTGATTTTTGTGGGAGCGATATCTTTACTAAAATACAACACCCGTGCGCTTTTGGGCATATGTCAAGTTTCTGGCGCTGTGGTGGGGACCAAATTTCTAGATATTGAGTTAGCCCTTAGAAATTGACTAAGCATTTTATCATTATTTTGTTTTCTTTACATTTTTTTTTGCATTGGTATTTTTGCTACCAATTTTGCAGATTTCTTCTTCATATGTGAAGTCCATTTTCAGTTGAATTTGATCCAGAAATCGAAAGGACTTTTCACTCTAGAAGGAAGAAATTAAGGGTAGAGGAACAAAGACTGAAGGCTCAAGCGGTTTCTTCATCAATGGCAGGAATAGGAGGTGACCAAAGAAGAACACTCCGGGATTTTGTTATCCTGGGAGTCCAAGGCCTTCCCTTGAGCATCCCTTGGCCAAATATAGAAGCAAACAACTTTGAGCTCAAATCAACCCTTATATCCATGGTACAGCAATCTCAGTTTGGAGACACCCCATTAGAAGATTCAAACTTAAACCTCTTGGTCTTTCTGGAGGTGTGTGATATGTTAAAGTTCAACGGATTTTCTACCAATGCCATTTGCTTGTGCCTATTTCCCTTTTCACTTAGGGATAAGGTGAAGGCGTGGCTTTACTCGCTGCGTCTAGGATACACAATGACATAGGATGAGGTTATAAAAGTCTTTCTTGCCAAGTTCTTTCATCCAAGTATGACAGCAAGCCTGCGAAATCAAATCACTACTTTCTCTCAAAAGGAAGATGAGACTCTCTATGAAGCCTGGGAGCAATTCAAGGATCTTTTATGCAAATGCCCTCACCATTGTCTTCAAAGATGGATGAACGTGCAAACATTTTATAATGGAGTCACCCAACCATTGAGGTCTACTATTGATATAGCAGCAGGAGGTACCCTTATGAACAAAACTGAAGATGAAGCATACAATCTTATAGAAGATATGGCCCTTAACAATTTCCAATGGTCATCTGAGAGAGCTCAACCCAAGCAGGTTGGAGGTAAGCTGGAATTAGATGCTATTTCTATGCTTTCTTCTAAAGTTGATGCTATTTCTCAAAAATTGGAATGCTTGAATGTTAATTCTATTAGTTCTAGTAGCCCTTTCCCATCATGTGATATATATGAATTAGTTGATCATTTAATTGTGCATTATTAAGTGGGTAGTCCTTTTGCCCAGGATGTAAGTGATCAGGTCAATCATGTGAACAGCTATCACCCTAGACTAACAAATGACCCTTGCTTTAGCAAGTATAATCCAGGTTGGAGAAATCACTCCAATTTCTCTTATAAGTCTAATGCCCCACTTGTGCCCCAAACAAATTTTAGACCACCCCCTGGATTTCAAAAATCATCCTATTCTGAACAAACACCTCAAAATCCAACTTAGAGTCTATAATGAAGAATATGCTTTTGGCTCAACAAAAGCAAGATAAGTACATTAAGAAATTGGCCTCTAAGATTGATTTACTTACTACTCGTAATAAGACGTTAGAAGATTAAATAGCTCAACAAGCTACGTCTTCACCTATACCTCTGGGTAGACTACCTAGTAAACCTAAATCTAACCCCCGTAAGCATTGTAACTGTGTTACCTTGAAAGAAGGGGTAGAGGATCCTGAGGACATAACACTTGAGGAGGGCACAAAAGTGATCATGGTTGAGAGTAAAGGGAGAAATGATGAGGGTGAGCCCATAATTTCTAGAGAAAATGATAGCTTTGAGATTCCTAAAGTTTGTCCCCTTAAGTTTCCTAATCCAGGTAGCATTTCTATCCCCTATGCTGTAGGAAAAATAAAGATTGAAAAAGCCATATGTGACCTTGGTG
Organism: Carnegiea gigantea; assembly: GCA_029747015.1. Taxonomy (NCBI): domain Eukaryota; kingdom Viridiplantae; phylum Streptophyta; class Magnoliopsida; order Caryophyllales; family Cactaceae; genus Carnegiea; species Carnegiea gigantea. The sequence goes on along the minus strand of JAKOGI010003450.1, from coordinate 18,896 downwards.
CAAGTGTTAGTTTGAGGCCCTACTCTAGGCTTCAGAAGCTTTATTTGGGACAATTATAAGCTGCACCCTTTTCACTTTAATTAGTATATGGCTCTGAAACAAGACCTTAGGGTACATTGGAGGATGTGCCCATATAAATAGGAGATTTTTTGGGGTTAGAAGATTTTATCATTGCAGATATGACTAAGACTGATGATGACGAAATTATTCTTGGGAGACCCTTGTTGGCTACTTTAGGTTGCCCTATTGATGTAAAATAGGGGTGGATAACATTTGAAGTAGGGGGTGTTATGCTACGTTTTGTTTCAAGGATGAGAAAATTGTTTCCCCTAATCCTTTCCTATCTAATGTACTTCCTTTTTCTCCTCAAATTGAGATGGAAGATGGTTGGAGTTGCCCTGATACTTCTAATTCTGATTGGACTTCTACTGAGAATCCCGACCAGGGTTATGTTAAGGTGGACTTTCCTGCTCCTACCCCACCTAGCATACCCGAGATTGAGGCCTATGCTTCTAATGAGTCTTCAATAAGTGATTATTGTAGGTTCACTCAAGTAGTTCTTTCTTTACCTCCTATAGAAGGAGTCTATTTGGATTTTGATCTTGGGATTGAACATGATGTTAATGGTTCGTTTAATGGAACCCGCTGTTGATTTGCCTTGTATGCTTATGGTATGTGATAGCGTCATTTGATGATGAAGAAGGACCTCTAACCGGAGGATCTGAGGTGTTACCTTCAATTGAAATATTTTAATTTCGTGGTTCGCGAAAATGATGCCCACATTTTTAATGAATTCAAAGTGGAATAGAAGAATGGTCGAGCTCCCGACCTTAAACCAGCGCTTCTAGGGAGGTAACCTAAGTGTTTGTTTTACTTTTTTCCTTTGTATGTACCCTTTTTATTGTATTTTGTGTTAATTTTAGATTTTAGAACCTTGACTAGAAATTAATTGTACTATAAAATAAAGGAGAAAAAAGCATAATAAGAGGTTTTTTTTAGAACCTCCACGGATGCCACCATGGTATGTGAACGGTTTAAAGAAAAAGAAAACAAGAGGAGAGAACACAAAAACATTTCAGGACCAGAGCTAACTAGGGACAGTCCGTAGCCACCAACACGGTGGTGAGCCCTGCATCCGCGATCAAGGGTTTTTAACCCTTTGACCCAATTCTCTTCATATTCTTCCTCAAACTCGATGCACTCTCTCTCTCTCTAAACCCTCCATTCTCTCTCTAAAACCTCCATAACTGTTAAGATTTTAATCCACAAGGACACAAGCGGGGGGGTGAATTGTGTCTACTAATTTTTCGAACTGTTTTAAAAACACTCGTGAGAACTGTTCGGAGTAAGTGTTTCTAGTAAGATAGGGACAAACTTATTTCAAAACACTCGTGAGACCTGTTTGCGACGTGTGTTCTCAGTGAAACAAAAACGACAGTAATTTGCGGAAATTGTAAAGGAGACACAATATTTTTACATGGAAAACCACCTCTGGCCCAACTGAAGTGTAAAAACCACGACCTACCACTGTAGGATTTCAACAAACACTTTCACTATACCGGGCCGAACACATTAGAACCGTAACACACATAACTTAGTCTAGCAAAGACTCCAGTTACAAGCACACATCCAAAGTCTCCCTAGACATGGACAAAACACTCACGGACACAATGTCCACATGTCTCCTAAGAGACCACGTCCAATAGTTTGGACAACCTCTAATCATGACGACGGAAAAGAGATAAAGAACACCTTACTTGAATGCTTCTAAATAAGTTAAGTGTAAGGTACAATGTAGCTCCTATTATGCCAATGACGAAGACTCAATTAAGCACACACTATGAAGGTTTTTCTCATGGAAAAATTCAGACTCAAAAGCAATTTCAGCACATTCAAGAACTCGTGAAAATCGGTGGAAAACCCCATGTAAGAATGAGGGATAAGTCTTCCTTAAATAAGGAATGTGTGAAAAATCCTTGTTCCTCTCGAATCCTTAGGCTGCAAGGAGACGAAGAAGAGGAGAACTCTTCTTTCCAAATTGTAATAGGAGATCCCTCATATCTTTCCATTTATCTTATCCTTCCAAAAACAAGATATATTTGGTGGATATTCTTCCAAAAAATAAAATTAAATCTTTTAACAATATTTGTAGTGAAAGAAATCCTTTTTGACTCAAATACCATTAGAAAAGTTATTCCTAATTTGTTTCTAGAAAACCGACAGTTTACAAATCACTTAAAAAAATGTTTAAAAATCGAATTTATGTTCTAGTCTCAGAACACTTTAGTTTGGATCTCATGAACCAGTTCTGAGACAGTGTTCTGAGCCCTGAACCCATTCAAAGTGAATGCTAAATTGGAGATCTTCTACTTGGCATATTAATAAGAATCTAACATACACACATTCAATCCTAAGACTCTTGTTCTCAACAAGACTTCTTGTATAAGTCCATGCTTCCACTCCCAGCACTGATTGGAGGGAGTGTTCTTCACTGCTTCTATCATAATTCCATGCAATCACTCCCGGATCTGTTCTGAGGGAGTGTTCTCAATTTCTTCACACGATGTCATCACGATGCTCTAAGCTCATTCAAACCGCTCCATATATTTGTTCGAATCCTGTCTTAACATACAACTCAAGCACAACACATAGCTCACAACACATTGACTAGAGCATTTGGATTGTCATCATCAAAACCTTATACATTAATTGGGTCAACAATTTCCCCCCTTTTGATGATGGCAAACCAAATGACCTTAAGTCGAAATAGGAGTCAAAAATAGGGCAAGATAGGCTGGTGCCAGAACAGACAAGGTTAAAATTTTATACAAGGCATACACGTAAAAGAAGCAGTAGAGAGAGGTCAACTTAAACTGGACAAACTAATCGTGACTAAGGTCATGCTCATCTTCCCCCTTTTAACATCATTGAAACAGGGTCTAGAGGCCAAAGGTCTGAGTCCAGCATAGATGTAATCACCACCCCAAGGGTAATGTGGGAAATAGTAGCTATACACTCAAGCATACAATACAGTAAGGATATTAGCCATCCGAGTCATGCACAAATAAGAAGCATAGAACAAGCAAAGATCATAAAACTATAAAAGTCATCCACGAACAGTCACAATCCAAAGTGTTCATACACCAGTAGGAGGAGCGAACACAAAAATAAGTAGCAAGGAGAGAGGGGAATATTCAAGTTCAGATGGAAGGGGGAGAGAATTTAGAGGTAAGGGCAGAAATGGCAAGCAAAAGGGCCTCATGTCGTTGGGCACTCAGCTTTTGTTCTTCAGCAAGGGCCTTCTTGACTTCTGCAATTTCACCTTGCAGGGAGAGCTGGTCCTGCATAAGGGTGTTCAGAGTAGGGGTACTAGAGGATGATGGTTCCTTGAGAACAGGGCAGAAGGGTGTTTGGAACCCCTATTCGGAACCGGTGTTCCCACCTTTGGTCTCTTAAAATCCACACCCTATCAATGTACTAGCCCCTATTTCATCCATATTCTAGAGGCTTACTCTCTTTTGCAGCGTAATCCCGGACTGCTCAAATACTGAAGTCAGTAGAAACCCATATCCTATGTCGTGATCCTTGGACGTGTTCGCAATACGAGCAATGTGGTGAATCATGATCGCGGGTAAGTTGATTTTCTCACCCCGATCCAAAAGATCAGTAAGGCACATGTCCATAGGATCAGCCAAATTATGTCCCTGACGCCTAGGAATGACATTCTTGATGACAAACCAAAACAGTAATCTATATAAGGGGAGCATTTCCCCCTTACGCACAGATCGGGGCCTAGTGATTGTAGGGTCCTAAGCTAATCTCTGAGTTAGCTCGAGCAGTCTCTCCTCTCCCAACATAGTCTTGTCCTCATGGATATACACAGCAAAACCATCAGCTGGCACCCCAAGTATTTCCCCAAAGTCAGCAGTATCGAACCAAAGTCTATGCCCACCAACTGTGCTGGTCCCCACCCTATTGGTGACCACACAGTGGGCATAGAACTCAGCCAACTTAGGAACAGAACATCCATGCTGAGTGTTCGTAAACAAGTCCAGCCACCCCTGAATTCTCAGTTTCTCCAGAAACACCTCAAGCCCTTGTTCCTGAAAGTAGGCTATTTTGATTACCTTCCCTCTAACTACAGATGTTTGAAAGAAGTGTTTATATCTTTTAGGAAGGGTTATGCCCTTTTTGGTTTTCTTCCTGGAGGGTTCAGAACACTCCTCTACCTGTTCAGCTGGCTGTTCTGGCGCTGCTCTCTTAGGAGCAAGGGCTTTACAAGGAGCAGGTTGAGAGGGTGTTTGGGCAGGTATTTTGAGAGGTGTTTTGGGTAGTATTTGGGCTGCTGTTTTACGGGCTGTTTTCTTCTGCGGGGCAGGTATCTCAATTATATCCTCAGGTAGTGTGAAAACAGAGGCAGGTCCCGAACTTCTTGTTCGGCGTTGATAGATCAGAGTGTTGAGAGGGATAATGGGTGCAGTGGTGGTCTTCTTTTAGTGCTTAAAGCCAGGTTTGAAGGTTGGTTGGGGAGAGGGTGTTGTGATTCTCTTGAACCGTATAATAGGTTCATCATCATCGTCATCACCGTGCGGTTCTCTTGAACTGTATAATAGGTTCATCATCATTGTCCACAGTGAAAACAGGTGTAGGAATAGTGCTTTCTGTGCTCATCCCTTCCCCCAAATCCCTTCCACATTCAACAGATGCGACAGCCTCCTTTTCAAATTTGGCCGGTTTGTGCTCAACTAGTTCCCAACCAATAATTGGGTTCGCAGAGGGGATCATCCTAGGGTTTAATGCAACAGACCCTAGATCTAAACTCTTCAGAAATTTAAAAATCGGAGTTGAAATAGAGTAAGAAAGAGGAGGAACAATGCTCATACCAGGTGCTGGGTTGCTTGGCGATACCTCAGTCATAGCGTTGAACCAGTTACTCCTCCTTGTTCTCGACAATCGGTCCTGGAGAGAACGTGGGCAGGAGGTCTTTCGCCTAGTGGAGTTACGGTTGCCTTGGTTGTTTGCCATTGGAGAAGTTCGAGAGAAAGAGGTTAGGATGTGGAGACTTTGGGAGCAGGAGGAAGGAGCGATTTCGGGCGAGTGCGTGGAGAGTGAAGAGAGGAAGGTTGGTGTTGTTGGAGAGAGAAAGCAGAAGGGGAAGTAGTCGAACGGTTGCTTTTCTTTTAAAGGAGAGGTTTCCTCTTCTACTTACTTTCCCGCCGCGCCACTTTACTAGTGTATTTGCAACCAAGGATCGGATTAGTTCCCAGACCTTGTTCTGGCTGTTAAATATTCGGTGTCTCAGGACAATAAGGGTAATATCATTAGATCTCAGCAAGTGTCAGTAATTCATATTCCACACATGTGCTAGCAATAACACAATTTTTGACAACATCTTCTGAAACACATTTTATTTAGCCTAGTTTCTTTAACTAGTTAATCATTAGGGGATAAACAAACATGTTCAAGTCCCTTTAATCATACCCAATTCAAGTCTATTCCTCTCAAACTGTTCTCTACTCAGTGCCTTTGTAAATACATCAGCAATTTGTCTATCATTGGCACAAAAATTCATTAAAATTAAGCCCTTTTCAACATTGTCTCTCAAAAAGTGATGACGTATGTCAATATGCTTAGTCCTTTTGTGTTGACATAAGCTTTTGGCAATGTTAATTGCACTTGTGTTATCATAGAATATGGGAATACACCCTGTGTCAATTCAAAAGTCCTTGAGTTGTTGTCTTATCCATAACAGTTGAGCACAACACGAGGCAACCGCCACATATTCGGCTTCTGCTATGGTGATGGCAACGGAGTGTTGTTTCTTGGTTACCTAAGATACCAAATAGGGTCCAAGAAAGTAAGCCATACCTGAGGTGCTTTTCCTATCAACTAGGAATCTAGCATAGTCAGCATCTGCATACCCAACGAGATCAAAGTTGCACCCTTGAGGATACCAAAGTGCTAAGTCAGGAGTGTGTTTCAAATACCTTAGAATCCGTTTTACAGCTTTCAAGCGTGTTTCTTTAGGATTTGACTGAAAACGGGCACTCAAGCCAACACTGAAAACACTGTCAGGTCTACTAGCGGTTAGGTACAGAAGCGACCCAATCATGCCCCTGTATAATTTTTCTTCTACTGAAGGGCTCCCATCATCTTCTACCAACCTGGTTGAAGGGGAGATAGGTGTGTCTATGGGCTTAGCCGATTCCATACCAAGCCTCTTAATTAATTCCTTGACATATTTTTGTTGATGAATCATAGTTCCATTTGAGGTTTGCTTGATTTGTAAGCCTAAGAAGAAATTAAGCTCACCCATCATGCTCATCTCAAACTCACTCCTCATCAATTTTGAAAAATCATCACACAAATCATTGTTAGTTGCCCCACATATTATGTCATCGACATATGCTTGGACAATCAACAAATGTTCCCCCTTTGTTTTAAGAAACAAGGCATTATCTACCTTACCTCTTTGAAAACCATTATCAATTAAGAATTTTGACAAACATTCATACCAGGCTCTAGGAGCTTGTTTTAGACCATAAAGAGCTTTATCAAGTTTAAAGACATGGTTAGGCAAATCATGATTTTCAAAACCAGGGGGTTAGCTTACAAACACCTCCTCTTTAAGGTATCCATTGAGGAATGCACTTTTGACATCCATTTGGTATAGCTTGAAGTCCTTGTGTGCTGCAAAGGCTACCAGGATCCAGATAGCCTCAATCCTTGCAACAGGTGCAAATGTCTCCTCATAGTCGATCCCTTCTTCTTGGTTATACCCTTGGACCACCAGCCTGGCCTTGTTCCTAGTGATTGTTCCGAACTCATCCAACTTGTTCTTGAACACCCACTTCGTACCAATTATTGATATGTCTTTTGGTCGTGGTTCAAGGTGCTAGACCTTATTTCTTTCAAACTGATGGAGCTTTTCTTGCATGGCTATAACCCAATCAGAATCTGCAAGAGCTTCATGAACAGTTCTTGGCTCAATGTTAGATAAAAAGGCATAGAACACACAATAGTTTCTGACTTTAGACCGAGTTTGCACCCCGGTGTTAATATCAGACATAATTTGATCGAGCGAGTGTGAACTCTAGTGTTTCCAAGGTCGCTGAGTAAGAGGAGCTACAGACAGTCTCACCTGAACACCTGATGAAACAGGGTCTGAATTTGTTCTGGAGGCTGTTCCCACTACTGTTCGGGAAGACTCAGGATGAGTGAATCGGTTTTGTCCAAATTTAGGTTCAGCAGAGCTTCCCCCTGATTGGTTGGCTTCCTGTCCACCTTCCAGATTTTCAGATCCAACCCTTATTTCACCTTCAGGAGACTTACTATTTTCTTACGTGGAGTTTTGAGTAAGTGAAGAGTCTTTCCTGATAAGACCCAGTTCAAATTCTTCATCTTGTACATCATGCTCAACCAAGGAATTAGATTCATTAAACAATACATGCACACTTTCCTCAACACATAAGGTTCTTTTGTTGAACACTTTATATATCTTACTATGTGAGGAGTATCCTAGGAATATGGCTTCATCACTCCTTGGGTCAAACATTCCTAAGGATTCCTTCCCATTATTATGCACATAGCATTTGTATCCAAACACCCTTAAGTGCATGATATTGGGTTTTCTTTCTTTGAAAAGTTCGTAGGGAGTCTTGTTGAGTATGGGTCTGATCATGCATTGATTTATAATGTAACATGATGTATTCAGTGCCTCTGCCCAAAAGTCTCTAGGGAGACTACTAGCGACAAGCATTGTCCTAGTCATGTCTTATAGGGTACGTTTTTTACGCTCCACCAACCCATTCTGTTGGGGTGTTCTTGGGGCAGAAAAATTGTGATCTGCACCATGCTCATTACAATAATCGATAAAGCTTGAGTTTTCAAATTCTTTTCCATGGTTAGACATTAGACTTACTAATGGGTGTCTTACTCTCTTTTCAACTTTCTTGAGAAGCACAAGAAACTTCTCAAAGGATTCACCCTTCGATGCCAAGAATAGGGTCCAAGTGAATCGAGAGTAGTCATCCACTATGACAAACACATATTTCTTCCCACCTCTATTTGTGATCCTCATAGGACCACATAAATCAACATGTAAGAGTTCTAGAGGCTGGGAAGTGCTCACATATTTCTTTGGCTTAAAAGAAGTCCTTACTTATTTTCCTTTAGCACAAGCGTCACACACCTTGTCATCATTGTACCTGATGGAAGGTAGTCCGACTACTAGGTCCTTAGAAACAAGTTTGTTCAAAAAAGAAAGACTTGCATGACCTAGCCTTTTGTGCCAAAGCATAACATCATCCTCAAGAGCGCTTGAACAAGTCACATGGTTATGGTGAAGTGAGAGAACACAAGCTTTATACACATTGTTGTATCGCTTCCCCCTCAATACAACATCACCGGATTTGACATTGATAATCAAGCACTGATTTGAAGAGAATTCAACATGACTACCTTGGTCACATAGTTGGGATATGCTTAGCAAGTTGTGTTGTAACCCATCAACCAAGTACACATTATTAATGGAGTGAGAGAGTGATTTACCTATCTTACCTATACCGATAATTTTTCCAGACTTGCTGTTCCCAAATGCCACTCTCCCTCCATCAAAGGCTGCAAGTGAGACGAAGTTTGATCTATCTCCAGTCATGTGCCTCGAGCAACCACTATCCAAGAACCATAGTTGGTTGCTTCCTCTCTCTTTAACCCGCAAAACAGCTAATTGTTAGTCTTGGGAACCTAGATCTACTTGGGTCCCATTCCTTTTAACTCATCTTTTCTAATCCATATTTGCTTAACATATATAGAGTTTCTCTCCATGGCCTTTTTCCTTAAAGAGGAGGCATATCGATGATGACCAGTCTTACCACAATGAAAACAAATTAGATTTTCCGCGAGTCCAACATATTTTTTATTGACTGGTTTAGTGACACGCCTACTCACATATCCTAGTCCCTTTTTATTACGACTGTGGTGAGTGTTTAACCAATTAAGAGCTTCTGAGGAGCTGTTCCAGGCCTATTCTGAACAAGGTCAGATTCGGCCTTCTGGAGCTTTTCCAGCAACAGGTTGTTTTTAGTCCTATTTCTAAGCCTGTTTTGAATTAGGTCATATTCGATTTCCTGAAGCTTCTCAAGTAATTTATTGTTCTCACTCTCCAACAGTTTTATCTTACTCTCTAGTTCTCGGCACTTACTTTGCAGCTTTTAGAGTTCAGTGTTAAACACTTCCTCTCTTTTGTCCATTAGGTCAAGGTTCTTCCTTAAGGCAAAAGTTTCTTCATCCTTTTTAGCCGTGAGAGTTTCATTAGTTTGTTCAAGTTCTAGGATGGTCTTTTCAAACATTTGAACATCCCTTTTTAACTTGGAACAAGTATCTTTGAGCATGCAATTCTCAGTGCTTATTGCCTCACATTCATCCATCAAGGAAAATAGTATTTTCAAAATTTTTCTTTTGTTGAAACCACTTACCTTCTCCTTGATCTGAGACATGGTTTCATCTGATTCTGAGTCGGTATCAGAATCGCTTTTAGCCAAAAGTGCCAATGCTTCAGCTTCGCCTTGGGAGCTATCCTCTTCTTCAGAACTTTCACCCCATGCTGCTATCATTGCTTTAGTGAATCAACTGGCCGAATCACTCAGCTGTAGTTTCTTTCCTCAGTTTCTTAACTGTTCTGACGCATGTTCTTCCTTCTGCATGGGGCAATACTTCACAATATGATCGTGTTTTCCACACCTGAAGCATCCAGAGTTTTGGTCTTGGTCATTGTTTTGTGCTTTGCTGTTGTTTCCCTTCTTGATGCTCTTTCCAACCTTTTTGAAAAGTTTTTTGAACTTACGAGTTACCCTCGTTATATCTGAATCATCACTCCCCATAGCCTTTAGAGTAAGACCTCGATCTTTCTTTGTTTCTTCTTTCATCTAGGAGTTTTTCCTCAACTTGTAAGTTTGTAGATTCCCAATGATCTCGTCCAAAGAGATTTCATCCATCTTCTTTGCTTCTTGGATGGCTGTAATTTTCGTTTCCCACGAATGTGGTAAAAGCCGCAGGATTTTCCTTACCAATGCTTTAGTGGTAAAGGACTTTCCCAAGGATTTCAACTCATTAGTGATGTGGGTGAAACAAGTATACATATCCATCACAGTCTCTTTGTCACTCATTTCAAACAGTTCGTACTTTCTCATTAGTAGCTCAATCCTGGACTGTTTGACTTGGTTGGTTCCTTCGTGAGCCACACGAAGAGCATTCCAAATTTCCTTTGCCGGATCACACTCTGAGATGCGAGCGTACTCGTCCAGACCAAGGCCAAAGTATAGCAATTTCTTGGCCCTAGCGTTTTTCTCCAATTTCTTGAAGTCATCTGAGTCAAACTCAGTTGGCTTCTTGGAACTGTTTTGCCGTCTTCTGTGGTTTTCATTGGAATGTAAGGGCCATTCTCAATGATCATCCATAGCTCATAATCATCAGCTTGAATGTAGTTTTCCATTTGGTTTTTCCACCAATTATAGTGTTGTCCATTAAAGTATGGAGAACGAGTCACAGATTGACCCTCTAAGATTCCTTGTGGTGCACTCATCTTTTTAGGATCTCTCAAGGTGTTAACCTAGGTGTGAGAACTCTGCTCTGATACCACTTGTTAGATTTTAATCCACAAAGACACAAAAGGGGGGCGAATTGTGTCTACCAATTTTTCGAACTGTTTTAAAAACACTCGTGAGAACTATTTGGAGTAAGTGTTCCTAATGAGACAGAGACAAACTTATTTCAGAACACTCGTGAGACCTGTTTGCGATGTGTGTTCTCAGTGAAACAGAAACGACAGTAATTTGCGGAAATTATAAAAGAGACATAATATTTTTACGTGGAAAACCATCTCTAGCCCAACTGAGGTGTAAAAACCACGACCTACCACTGTAAGATTTCAGCAAACACTTTCACTAAACCAGGCCGAACACGTTGCAACTGTAACACACGTAACTTAGTTTACCAAAGACTCTAGTTACAAGCACACATCCAAAGTCTCCCTAGACTTGGACAAAATACTCACGGACACAACGTCCACACGTCTCCTAAGAGACCACGTCCAATAGTTTGGACAACCTCTAATCACGATGACGGAAAAGAGATAAAGAACACCTTACTTGAATGCTTCTAAATAAGCTAAGTGCAAGGTACAATACAGCTCCCATTATGCCAATGACGAAGACTCAATTAAGCAGACACTATGAAGGTTTTTCTCACAGAAAAATTCAGACTCAAAAGCAATTTCAGCGCATTTAAGAACTCGTGAAAACCGGTGGATAACCCTATGTAAGAATGAGGGATAAGTCTTCCTCAAATGAGGACTGTGTGAAAAATCCTTGTTCCTCTCGCATCCTTGGGCTGCAAGGAGATGAAGAAGAAGAGAACTCTTCTTTCCAAATTGTAATAGGAGATCCCTCATATCTTTCCATTTATCTTATCTTTCCAAAAACAAGATATATTTGGTGGATATTCTTCCAAAAAATAAAATCAAATCTTTTAACAATATTTGTAGCGAAAGAAATCCTTTTTGACTCAAATACCATTAGGAAAGTTATTCCTAATTTGTTTCTAGAAAATCGACAGTCAACAAATCCCTTAAAAAAATGTTTGAAAATCATATTTATGTTCTAGTCTCAGAACACTGTAGTTCGCATCTCATGGACCAGTTCTGAGACAGTGTTCTGAGCCCTGAACCTATTCAAAGTGAATGCTAAATTGGAGATCTTCTACTTGGCATATTAACACGAATCTAACTTACACACATTCAATCCTAAGACTCTTGTTCTCAATAAGACTTCTTGTATAAGTCCATGCTTCCACTCCCAGAACTGATTGGAGGGAGTGTTCTTCACTGCTTCTGTCATAATTCCATGCAATCACTCCCGAAACTGTTCTGAGGGAGTGTTCTCAATTTCTTCACATGATGTCATCATGATGCTCCAAGCTTATTCAAACTGCTCCATATGTTTGTTCGAATCCTGTCTCAACATACAACTCAAGCACAACACATAACTCATAACACATTGACTAGAGCATTTGGATTGTCATCATCAAAACCTTTTACATTAATTGGGTTAACAATAACCACTTCACCTAAGACCGCCAATGTTTCACCAAAATCCATCACATTTCTTTCCTTTTCACTTTCTTTCTTCACCTTAACCTCATTTCTCCCTTTATTTTTCACTTTTAAGCCTTCTTTCTCTCCCATTTTTCTGCTCTCCATACTCATAACTTTTATAGCTCCATTTTTCACTTTTATTCTTCCAAATTCCATTTTTTCTTCTGTAATTCCCCACTATTTGCTTCCCTTTTCTCAAATTTTTCATTTTCTAGCATTTTTCTTCTCATTTTGTTTTTGGTTTAATTTTTCAAGTTTTCTTTTTGTCCACATTACACCATTATGACACAAAAGAAAAAGGCCAGAACTGCACAAAAAGTTGGGACTTCAAGTCAAGGCCCACAACGAGCTCGCCGAAGCTCCCGCACATCAATCACCATGAGAAACCGAGGTAATATTCCACACCCCATTAGTTTAACTAACCCTGAATATATTGCTAGATATAATGCTTTGAGTGGTAAACGTGTGGTAGCTACTCAATATTATGATGAGGATGTGCTAACGCGTTTGGGATTGCTGGATGATATTCGTTGGTTGATTACTCGGGCGAGATGAGCCAATCTTTAGAAAGTAGGGACCACACCTATTGGGACCTTACACTTGAATTCCTAAGCACATTGCATGTTGAGGTCACAAGTGACCCTCAATGTCAAGAGGGCTACATTTCCTTTTATCTTAATAGGGAGTTTTATGAGCTTAATTTGAGTACCTTTAATAGTATATTTGGTTTTCCGCCAAGTACGGACCTTCCAAACCACCATGTTCCCAAGGAATTCAATCCGAATACTTTTTGGCATGAACTTTTTGGGGATCATTGGTATGACAATATTAATTCCAAAGGCACTGTTATTCGAAATCCCTATATTCGTGTGGCTTAACAGTCATTAGCTTGCAGTTTGTTTACCCACGAAGATAGTTTAAATCTGCCTCACCTGTCTGAATTATATTTTTTGTGTAGCATGCTTGAAGGTGGCCAGATTGATACCGAGTCATTCTTGGTCAATCAATTGTACAGTCCAGCCACTAATTCTGCACATAGGATTGCCATCGAGGCCCTCATTACCCCCGTTGCTCGGTTGGTTAGAGTTGAACCAAACCCTGATGATAAAGTCGCACATTCAGAGCAGTTGAACTGGGCCGCTTTTGAACAAATGAAATTTTATAAGGTTGATAGTGGGCGTATTTATTGGATTTATCTTAGGAACCGGTTTATGCCTCTCCCAATTGTTGATCGCACCTCTCTCCTGAACCAGCCCAATCTCTACTTTTTACTTAGTGATGAAGAGTTGACATGACCTATCCCACCTCCTCCCGCTCCTCACCCTAGGGCTTCTAGTTCCTCCCAACCATCATCGTTTCATGACTATCTTGGCCTGTATGCCACTGATAAGTCCTTACAGTGCACTCTATTTTAAGGTCATTTTGTGCCATTTTTAAGGAGAATTATGTGTTTCACGCTATATTACGCACTCTTTTTTTCTGTTTTACATTCGGGTATAGTTCTTTCCGTGTTTTGCAGGTTTCAGGACCATTTTCCCCATACTTGACCCATAAATGAGTGTAGCTTCATCCCCATGGACACCGCTAAGTCACTATGCCCGTGGAAGGAAGAAAGAACAGAAAAATGTCAAAATAGTAGCCACCATGGACGGTTCGTGGTAGTGCCCATAGTCCATGGTGTCCTCATTTCCCCTAAGGCTATTTGTTTTCACGCAACTGTTCGACTTCCAGGCAGTTTTAATTCCATTATTTCTTATGACTGTTCCACTTCCAAGTAGTTTCGCTGTAAAAAGGTTGTTTTCGACCTCATTTCATCACCCCATCATTCCATTTTTCCTCTCTTCAACTTCATCAGTTAGATTAGAATATAGGTTAGAGGAAGAGAGATAGAATTGAAATGAAGATTTGTAAGGATTTCATGCCAGCTTTGCAATCGACAGATCCAAGCGCGTTAATTGGCTGAGCATTTGTTGTCTCTTTTGTCCTCTTCTCTTTTCTCATTATCTTTGGATTTATGTTTTGTAATTTTGATTATCTTTTGTTGTTTTGATTTTGGATTTATGCAAATACTAGTTATATTCTTGATCTGGTGTTAATCTCTCTGAGCATTTTGAAATTGCTGGATTGTTTTACTGCATCCTAGATGTTTATTGTCTTGCAAGAAATTTGATCATTTTTCTATATGTTTTAGGTGTTGACATTAGAACCCTAGGATTTGACTTGATTGTGTAATATCTTAAGAGAGAACTACCAATTAAGAAACCACAAATTTGATAATCGCATGCTTAACGAACCTAAATAAATCGAGAACCCTTGAGAAATGGTAATAGGTTAGATTTAGGTATTTCACTTCACCTTAAAAGAAGATTGCAAAACTTTGATTGTCAATTTTAAAATAATTTGTTAAGGAAGAAATGCTTGATTGATACATGAATTGAGAGATTACTAGTTTTGTGTAATTCCTTGATTATTTATCCATTAGATTAGATAACAGATTGGTTTATTTTGAATCACAAATTTTAATTTACTTAGCCTATCTTGAGGGGATACAGCTCAGTAGATCAACCTAGTTCTTATGGAAGATGACCTTGATTTGCTACAACACCACCATATGCTTGCGGCCCTATCAGCTACCCTTCGGTCAATTCAAGAGAAGCAACCTTCCCTACGAGCTTTATTTAGGAGCGCATGATGAGCTCCGTGGGATGGTTGCCTCCTAGAACTAATATTTTTAAGATTTTAGGGCATGCGTTATCTAAGCATGGGGGAGTTATTCTAGTTTTTCACGGTTGTTTATATGTGTGCTGTGGATGTGTGAAAATATGTGTTTTTAACGGCATGCATTTAGGCTTAGTTTGCCATTTTAGGTTGATCATTTAGCTTTTCTAGGTTTCTTTCTTTGTTTTAGTTTTGTTTTAACACTTTGTAGTTTTTAATTTCATTTTATGCTTAGAAAAACTAAAACAAAAAAAACCAAAAAAAAGGGCCTATAAATCCTCTAATGATGAGTCTTTGGACCTAGTGGCTTTCTTTTACCTACTTTTACCCTTTTTGTCAAGCCCATCTGTGAGTAAAATGTTTGTTTGAGCATTTTCAAACTATGGTTCATATTTTTACCTTCACATTAAATATGAGTTGCTTGCTTAATGATTTTTGGCATGAGGATTTGGCATATGAAATTCAAAGAGCTAGATGAGCCTTGTCATGTGAGATTTTGAGCCTAAATAGACTAATTCATTAATTTGGTCTCATATCTCTTTTCATATGTGACTCTTTCTAGATTTCAAGTCTCTAGAACTTGCTTTGACTCTTATTCAAGACCATATTTAGCATGCACATTTAGGCAACATAATTGAGGCATTCTTTGACTTTATGAGCCACATTGACCAAATAGCCACCTTTACGTGAATAATTTATCCCTTGCTACCCTTTTAAGCCTTTACTGTGTTTATTGATGAGAATCTATATATTATTATCTTTGGCCACACACATATGTCTCACCCTTTTAGCCAATGCTATAGAGTTTTCATAATTGATTGGGAGTAATTTATAGATAATAACCTTTTATGGATATTGTGGTTTGGTTGGATATGATGAGGGAATCATTCTTCATTTTTCCCTTCAAAGTTAATTGGGTTATGTTTTATGAGTTGTAAGAAAAGTGTTGAAAATGCATAGTTTCCTTTGCTATTATCCTCCTCATAGAAAAAAAATGCCTATATGTTGAAAAGAAAGAAAGAAAGAAAAAAAAGAAGAAAACGAATGAACAAGAAGGGAAGAAAGAAAAAAAAAATGCAATAAGAGGATTTGGCATTGGCTTTATATTTTTAGGCACTTTTTCTTGTGACATCACTTGGGTATGTCGTTGATGTTTTAAGGAGTATGTTTTAGTTGGAAGATGATGGTTTATGCTCTTACTCTTTGGCTTTCAGCACCACACATTCCAAAATGTTTATTCCCTCCTTACCTTTACCCATTTACCCTGTTATCACCCTTAAAAGTCCTCATAATTGCCTTGTGTGTTTTTCATTCTAGTAGTGGCGAGTTAGAGAGTCTTATTAAGCTTATGATTAACTTGGTTCTACGGAATGAGATTTGAGAAAACCTCATTTTATTTTAAACATATGAATGATGAGTGCCTCATCCCTAAAGTGAGGTTCTATTAGTTCTTCTAAGCTCTACTTATTGTAAGATATCGATATGATTGTTCAAGTTAATTTGAGTAATTACTTTAATATTATGATGTGATGTTCCTACCTTTTTTTGAGAACCTCCTACTCCTATCTATTTGTAAATTTTTTCATCACTTTTGGGCTAAACTTCTTGGGTTGATCTAGTTATTGATGCTACTACTGATGTCTTCCTGAGGAGGTTATTCATATCTTTAGCTGTAGTTTCATGGTTGCTTGGGGACAAGCAATAGTTTAAGCATGGGATAATTTGATAAGTTCTTAAGGTGCACACTATTTTGAGTTCATTTTGTCCCATTATTTAGGAGAATTATGTGCTTTACATTATAAATTATACTCCTTTTTTGGTTTTACACTCGGGTATAGATCTTTTATGTATTTTATAGGTTGTTGGACCATGTCATCCTAAAGTTGACCATAATTGAGTATAACGTGACTCCCCACGGACACCCCAAGTCACCAAGCCAATGGAAGGAAGAAAGAACAGAAGATTACTGAGACAAAGCTATCCGTGATGGAAGCCACGGTCCGTGGTGAGGCCATAACTGCAAGCTTGTTCGTTTTCCTTCATCCTGTGCCTGAGGTTGATCGTATTCCTCTTTAAATGGAGCCATTTTTGTAGCAAAGAGGAGATACACAACAAAGGAAGAGAACTCTTCTCTCTAGTTTCCTATTCCTTTTACATTTGTTCTAAGTTTACTTTAGATTTTTTATAGTTTTGAGTACATGTGTTGAAGAAGTGCATGTTGTTTTTGAGCCATTGCAAAGTTGGAAAACCCCTGAGGGATCTCCAATTGCACTAAGTTTTCTTCTCTCAACTCTGTTTAGTTTTGTTGATTTAAATATGTTTGAGTAGTTTTGCCAATCTAGGGATTGTTAGCCAAGTATTGATGTTGGAATCTTTTCTCTTCATATAGTTGTACTTGCTCTTGATTGAGATTGGTTGAATTCTATCTTCTGTGTGAAATTATTGTCATTGAATTTTTGCCAATTCCTTGTTAATTCTGTATAGTTAAGTGAAGGACTGAAAGGTGAAACTTGCTATTTGATTAATAAGATATGACTTGACTTAGCAACACTTGAAAGAGATTTGCTTGTTCATGGGACCTTTTACCGATCAAAGATCTGTAACTTAGACTAAATAAGGACATTTGAAAGAATGACTGGTTAGTTTAGGCAATCCAGTTTATTTTGAAAGAAGATTGAATTCTAAATGCATTAATCCCTATTACACATCAAGTACAAGATATATTTTATTGATCTGCATCTTTACAAGGTGAAAGAAATCTCTAGATATTTTTAATTAATTGAATTCTCCAGTAAGGTTACAATGTCATTCAAACCCTGTATTGAAATTGCTTGCTTAGCTCTTTTATAGGGCAAAATTTAATAGATTACAATTGGTCTTCATGGGAATGATATCTTTACTAAACTAAAACACCTATGTGCTTACGAGGATAGGTCAACAGACACACGTTTATACACACAAACATATATATATATATATATATATATATATATACACACACACACACACACACACACATACACGCACACATATGCATATACACACACACACACACAAACATATATATATATATATATATATATATATATATATATATATATATATATATATATATATATATATATATATATATATATATATATATATATATTATATATATATATATATATATATATATATATATATATATGTATATACATATATATAATATATATATATATATAGATATATATTATATATTAGATATATATATATATATATAGTATATATATATATATATATATATATATATATATATATATATATATATATATACACACCAGTGTTATATCCCTTGCTATGCAAGGACTTGAGTTAATTTTGTTATTAAAAAATAACTAAAATATATTTATTTATTAAAATAAGTAAAATTTTGTATGATAGAATAACTATTATACTATCGTAATCGTTCATAGAAACATAGGTTTTCTCTTGTTTTCAATTC
This sequence comes from Carnegiea gigantea, assembly GCA_029747015.1. Taxonomy (NCBI): domain Eukaryota; kingdom Viridiplantae; phylum Streptophyta; class Magnoliopsida; order Caryophyllales; family Cactaceae; genus Carnegiea; species Carnegiea gigantea. The sequence goes on along the minus strand of JAKOGI010003450.1, from coordinate 543 downwards.
CATCACTTAAAATTACATTTTTTTGATATTAAAATTATTTATTTAATTAGGCTAAGTTTTTAACCTTTAATATGCAAGCCATAATGTTGTCATTTGATGCATTATACATTGTTTTCAATAAGATTTAGTTAAGAATATGTTACAATTCTACTAATTATTGCATAAATTATTCATTAAGTGGCTTCATTAAGTGGTCAATTCTTTTAATTTAATGTAACATTGTGTTAAATTAGCTTTACTTTTGTGTGGCTATTCAAATGCCTATGTAGTTAGATTTTGTAAAATTAAATTTTAATCGCAAAGTAATAACATATATAATAACATATAGCGAATCCTAATTTTTTTTTTTCTTTTGAGTTTAATAAATCCTAGTTAATAGCATTAATGTTAATTAATATGAGTCAACTAACATTCACCAATTACAACTTACCAATTCATTGTGTTATGCCACATCAACTTGTCACATGTCATTCATATATGATTTGTATCCAACTTTTAATATATATATATATATATATATATATATATATATATGATATATAT
>JAKOGI010003449.1:0-53434 GCA_029747015.1 Carnegiea gigantea | reverse complement strand
AACAAGGTGTGTTACTATTGTAACGTGATTAGGCCGTTTAGTGAAGTGTTTAAATCCTACACGAGGTAGGTCGTGGTTTTTCACCTCAGTTGGGCTAGAGGTGTTTTCCACGTAAAAATCCTGTGTCCATTATTTCCGCATTCAATTTTGTTGGATTTTCGCTTCTGCTTCTCTCAGAAACAACCTGTGCGAACAGGGTCTAAGACTGTTTGTCAGCAACTTGCGAAAATCGGACACCACAATTCACCCCCCTCTTGTGGTTGTGTACTCTCTAATGCAACAAGTGGTATCAGAGCAGGTTCTCCTTTGAAAAGCTAACACCTTTGAGAGATCCTTGAAGATGAGTACTCCACAAGGCACGCTTGAAGGTCAATCCATAACTCGTCCACCATACTTTAATGGCCAACACTATAGTTGGTGGAAGAATAGGATGGAAAACTACATCCAAGCTGAGGACTATGAGTTGTGGATGCTAATCAAGCATGGACCACTCATCCCTAAGAAAACAACTGAAGATGGAAAGTCAATCCCCAAGGAGCCTAAGGAGTTCAATGCTGAAGATTACAAGATGATGGAGAAGAATGCCAAGGCAAGAAACTCCTATATTTTGGCCTAGGTCCTGATGAATATACTCGCATATCTGAATGTGAGTCGGCCAAAGAAATCTGGGATGCTTTGCAAGTAGCTCATAAAGGGACCAATCAAGTAAAGCAATCCCGGATTGAATTGCTTATGAGAAAGTATGAGCTGTTTGAGATGGGTGATCGTGAAAGTGTGATGGACATGTACACCCGCTTCACTCACATAACGAATGAGTTGAAATCCTTGGGAAAATCCTTCACCACCGAAGAATTGGTAAAGAAGATCCTAAGAATTTTACCTCATTCTTGGGAAGCGAAAGTAACGGCCATCTAAGAAGCTAAGGACATGAACAAGATCACCCTAGATGAGCTGATTGGAAATCTCCAAACATATGAACTTAGGAAATATTCTCAACAGAAAGATGAGACAAAGCGAGAACGAGGTCTTGCACTAAAAGCCTTAGAAGATGATTCTGATTCTGAGGAGGAGGAGATTGCCATGATGACTCAAAAATTTAAGAAGTTCTTCAAGAAAGTCAAAGAAAACATCCAAAGGAAGGACTTCGGTAAAGCCAGGAACACCCCTCGGGAACAGTTCACTGGGTGTTTCAAGTGTGGTAAGCTGGACTACATTATGAGAAACTGCCCACTGCACAAGGAAGAACAAGAACCCGAACACCCCAGAAAACAGGGGAGGAAACAGGGTGTAAGCAGCTCAGCGAAAAGGTTCTCAAAAGTTATGCTCGCGGCCTGGGGAGATTCAAGTGAGGATGAGGAAGGGTCTGAAGCTGGGGAAGCTGATGTAGCACTCCTGGCAAGGAGTGACACTGATTCAGATGACGGGTCAACGGATAATCTGACTCAACTCAAGAACAAGGTACGTGGTCTAAATAAATCAACTCTTGAGAAATTAGTGTACAATATGGATATATGTGCTGAATTAAAAGGGGATGTTCGAGATTTAGAACTTGAAAATGAAACCTTAAATTAGAAAAGCTTGAAGTTGACAAAGAGACTCTTGCCTTGCATGAAAACATCAATGTGCTTGAAGAAACTCTACTCATGAAAGAAGAGACTTGTTTCGCTAAACTGACTGAGCTAGAAAAAGAATCTCTTGACTTAAAAGGTAAGGTTGAGTTTTTGCTGGAAGAAAACAGAAACTTGCTTGAAAAAATAAAACACTTAGAATCGGACCTTGCCGCAAACAAGCTCTGGAACAGGTCCTCAAGGGCGTTGGAATGGTTAAACACTCATCCTAGTCAAAATAGAAGAGGACTAGGTTTTGTGCCTAAGATGACCTACCCAGTGAATAACAAATATGTGGGATTACCTGAAAATTTTGTTTGTTTTCATTGTGGTAAAACGGGGCATTATCGATATGCTTGTCCTATAAGAAAGTATGCCATTAAAAAGAACTGAGTGCATGTAAAACAAATATGGGTTAGGAAAGATGAGATTTACACGTCTAAAGGAATGGGACCCAAGTGGATCTGGGTTCCCAAAACTACCCCTTGATTTGTTTTGCAGGCTGAAGTGAGAGAGAACAACCCAGCAAACAACCCAGCAAACAGTGCAGGGAACAGTCTAGGAAACAGGCAGCTGTGGTATGTTAATAGTGGGTGTTCGAGGCATATGACTGGTGAAAAATCCAATTTTCTCTCACTTACAGCATCAGAAGGAGGGAGTGTGGCATTTGGAAATGGCAAATCTAGGACAATTGTCGGTATAGGTAAGATAGGTGAGTCACTCTCCCATTCAATTGACAATGTTTATTTTGTGGATGTTTTAAAACACAACTTGCTAAGTGTGTCCCAACTGTGTGACAAAGACAACCTAGTAGTGTTCTCTCCAACACGTTGCTTGGTTGTAAACATGAACGCAGGAGATGTTGTGTTGAGGGGGAAGCGACACAAAAATGTTTATAAAGTGTGTATTTCTACTCTTCCCCAAAATAATTTGACTTGTTTGAGTGCCTTAAAAGATTATGTTATGCTTTGGCACAAAAGACTAGGTCATGCAAGCCACTCTCTTTTGAACAAACTTGTAACCAAAGATTTAGTAGTTGGCTTACCTTCCATCAAATTCAATGATGACAAGGTATGTGATGCAGGTGCCAAAGGCAAACAAGTCAAAAATTCATTTAAATCTAAAAAATGTGTAAGCACTACTCGACCTCTTGAATTAATACATATGGATCTATGTGGTCCAATGAGGATCATGAGCCGAGGTGGCAAGAGGTATGTTCTTGTGATAGTGGATGACTACTCTCGTTTCACTTGGACTTTGTTTTTGGCTTCTAAAGATAAAACTTTTGAAAAATTTCTTGCTTTCATTAAAAAGACTGAAAAGAGGGTAGGACACTCTTTGGTATGCATAAGGTCTGACCATTGTACAGAATTTGAAAATTCGAGCTTTATTGACTATTGTAATGAGCATGGTGTTGATCACAATTTTTCAGCTCCAAGAACACCCCAACAGAACGGGGTGGTAGAGCGCAAAAATCATACTCTAGAGGACATGACTAGAACAATGCTTGTTGCTAGTGGTCTTCCTAGAAATTTTTGGGCTGAAGCTTTAAACACATCATGTTGCATTATAAATAGATGCATGATTAGACCTGTTCTTAACAAAACTCCTTATGAGATCCTCAAAGGAAGAAACCCAAATATTTTGCATTTGAGAGTTTTTGGGTGTAAATGTTTTGTGCATAATAATGGAAAGGATGCCTTAGGGAAATTTGATCCAAGGAGTGACGAGGCAATATTCCTCGGTTACTCCTCACACAGTAAGGCATACAAAGTGTTTAATAAGAGAACCTTGTGTGTTGAAGAAAGTGTGCATGTGCTTTTTGATGAAACTAACTCTCTAAGTGAGAATGATGCACAGGAGGAAGACCTCGAACTAGGTCTTGTTAAAAAAGACATGTTGCTTCAAGATGAACCAGGTAAGGATCAACCTGAGAGATCAAGGCCTGAAGCTGTTCTTCAGGAAGGTAGGCAGGGTGTGAACCAAACAGGGGGAAATAGGGTGGAACCCTGTTCGGGACAACATCAGCCGAACCCTTCTGAGATAATTTCAGGAACAGGCTCCCAAACAGGCTTGGGAACAGGACCTGAACTTGTTTCGCCAAGTATTCCAGCTAGGATGGAGAGCATATATGTGAACCTACATTCACCACGATCATGGAAATACCAAAGTTCACATCCTCTTGATCAAATTTTGTCTGATACTAATGCAGGAGTTCAAACTAGATCTAGACTTAAAAATTTCTGTGCTTTCTATGCTTTTCTCTCAAAAATTGAGCCTAAGAATATTAATGAAGCTCTTGCAGATTTAGATTGGGTCACAGCCATGCAAGAAGAACTCCATCAGTTCGAAAGAAACAAGGTATGGCACCTTGTGCCACAGCCAGAGGATGGAACAATCATTAGAACCAAGTGGGTGTTCCGTAACAAGCTAGATGAGTGCGGAACAGTCACTAGGAACAAGGCCCGGCTGGTGGTTCAAAGCTACAACCAAGAAGAGGGAATTGATTATGAAGAGACTTTTGCACCTGTTGCAAGGATGGAATCCATTCGAATCTTGATAGCTTTTGCAGCCCACATGGAGATCAAGTTATATCAAATGGATGTTAAAAGTGCGTTTCTAAATGGGTACCTTAAAGAGGAAGTGTATGTCAAACAAGCACCCGGTTTTGAAAGTGATGAATTTCCTAACCATGTTTTCAAACTTGACAAGGCACTTTATGGTTTAAAACAAGCTCCTAGAGCTTGGTATGAGCGTTTGTCAAGCTTTTTATCGGAAAATAATTTTGCAAGAGGCAAGGTAGACAATACCTTGTTTCTAAAATCTAAGAGGGAACATTTGTTGATTGTCCAAGTATATGTCGATGACATCATATTTGGTGCAACTCATCATGAATTGTGCAATGAATTTTCAAAAATGATGAGGAGTGAGTTTGAAATGATCATGATGGGTGAGCTTGATTTCTTTTTAGGCTTGCAAATCAAGCAAACTTCAAACGGCACCATGATCCATCAACAAAAGTATATTAAGGAATTACTTAAGCGTTTTGTGATGGAGTCAGCCAAGCCCATTGATACTCCCATCTCTCCTTCAACTAGGTTGGTAATGGATGATGGTAGTCCCTCAGTTGAGGAGAAATCCTATAGGGGCATGATAAGGTCACTCTTATATCTAACTACCAGTAGACCTAACATTGTTTTTTAGTGTTGGTCTATGTGCACGTTTTCAGTCAAACCCTAAAGAAACTCATCTAAAGGCTGTTAAAAGGATTTTTAGGTACTTAAGACATACACCTGATCTAGCCTTATGGTATCCTAAAGGTTGCAACTTTGATCTTGTTGGGTATGCTGATACTGATTATGCAGGTTTCTTGGTTGATAGGAAAAGCACCTCATGTATGGCTCACTTTCTTGGACCTTGTTTGGTATCTTGGGCAACCAAGAAACAACTCTCTGTTGCCTTGTCTACAGCAGAAGCTGAGTATGTGGCAGCTGCATCTTGTTGTGCTCAGTTATTATAGATAAGACAACAACTCAAGGACTTTTGTGTTGACATAGGATGCATTCCTATTTATTGTGACAATACAAGGGCAATTAACATTGCCAAAAATCCATGTCAACACAAAAGAACAAAATATATTGACATTCGTCATCATTTCTTGAGAGACAATGTTGAAAAGGGAGTGATCTCAATGAATTTTTTGTGCCACTGAAAATCAAATTGCTGATATATTCACAAAGGCATTGAGTAGAGAACAATTTGAAAGGAATAGACTCGAATTAGGCTTAATTAGAACAACCTGACCAACCTGTTCTCTCTCCCTGTTTGCAAAATTTAAAAGTGACGGGTACAACATGTTAAATTTTTGTTTGCAATCAACTTGTGTGCTATGTTTAGCATATGTGAGGTTTGCAACTTGCTGGCACTCGTTGAGGTCTAATGAGATTACCCTTATTGTCCAATGTTACCGAGCAAGTAACCTCAAGGACAAACATCAGGAACAGGTACGCCTCTTGTTTGTCAAATGAGTGCAACAAATTGAAAACTGCTAATCTCTTCCGGAGGCGTGCGCAATAAATGCTAAAGTCCGTTGCAAAAACGGGCAAAATCTTTTAAAGATTTCGTACGTCTCTCTCTCCCTTTAAAGCTCTTGCTCAATCTCTCACCTCCACCGAAACTCTCTTGCTTTGAAACTCTGTTCAAGAAACCCTAATCTCTCTCCTTCCTCTGAAAATTGGCATTCCCCATTAGCTTCTAGAGCTCCTCGACCTTGACCCAGGGCAACCAGACACAGGGCACAGCCTTGCAAACAGCCACAGCCCTGTTTGCACCTACTCAATTTCTGACGGCCCTCATGGAAGGTAAAAATACTGAACCTCCTCGACCCATTGCCTATAAACCTTTTGGGTTTTTGAAAAGTATCGACCTTAGAATAGTGAATTTGAAATTGGAAGACATCCCGTACAAATTTGGGCGGGAATTGATTTTGCTTGGTGAAACGGGCGCATGTCAACCCCAAGAACTTGTTGGGGCATCTGAAAGAGAAATTGGGGCTTTAGATGAACTTTTTCTGTTGGACCATGGGTTAGATGACATCAATTCGTTTGGGCTGTTTCCTGAGCAGGAAATAGGGTCAGAAACAGGGCCTGAAGTTTTTAGGGATGACCTAGAGGAGGATTTGTCAAAAGAAGAAGGGGGAAGTAGTGATCAAATGGAGGAGTCTCCTGTTAAGCCTGCACAAGCCACACCGGTAACACAAACCGGTGAGAAACGCAAAAGGTACAAAATTGTGGCTAGGAGTGCTAGAGTACCAAGAACACGACCACCATCAAGGCCTAAAAGCGGCCAGACTGAAGCGCCCTCAAAAAGTGAGCCCCCTGTCAAACCAAAACCACAAATCCCCTCTTCGGCCAAACCCACAAACAGACCCACAAGAAAATCAGCCCGAATAGCTTTTCACTCCACTCCTCGTCCTGCCAAACAGTCAACCCCTGTTGTTGAGGAGATTGATTCCTCCTCTGAGCCTTCATCAGATAGCGACACTGAGAACACTGCCTTCAAACAGGGCACGTCCGTGTTCTCAGAGTCCTCAGAGGATAAGCCTCTTCCTATACCAAAACCATCACCCCTCAAAACTCCCAAGAGAAAAGCCTCCCTCAAACATGCCTCCACCCAAGACCCTCCTACTTAGCCCCAACCTAAATGAGCCAAGAAATCTACCCCGTCTGCAATCTCAGCCAAACTGACCCAATTGATTCAGAGACGGGTTGTCAGGGGCAAAATTATAAAGGTCAAGCATTTTGAGAAACAGGGTCTGGGGGTGTTTCTGCACAAGCTGCGTGCGCAGGGGTGGTATGAGTTGTTTACAAACACCCAGCTGGGGTGTTCTGTACATGAGTTGGCAGAGTTCTATGCCAACTACACTGTCACTGAAGGAGTGGTGACAAGTATTGTTAATAGGAAGCAGCTTCGCTTTGATGCGAAGATATTAGGGGACATTCTGGGGATTCCCTCTACAGGCTTTGATATATATGTGAGAGAAGACAAGACTATTCTAGGGACGGCCAGGCTGCTGTAACTCGCCCAAAAATTTAGCCAGCAACCAAGCCTGCAAACACCCAAGTCTGTGAAGAAAGGGGACATGACATCGCTCCATCAATTGCTATTTTGGTGTATCATCAAGAATGTCATCCCCAGAGGCCAGGGTCGCAATCTTGCTGATGCCATGGATCAGTGTTTGATGGATCTGATGGACACGGATGTGCAAATTAACCTTCCTGCTATCATGATTCGACATATTACAAGAATTGCAAACACCACTAGGGAACATGATCTGGGATACGGCTTCTTTCTGACTAGTGTGTTTGAGTACTTTGGGGTGACACTGCAGAAGAAGGTGGGCACTCAGTTCATTGATGAGATCGGGAGTAACACCCTTATGGGGTGTGGGTATGCTTTGATTGAAGGGTCTGCCTCAGAACAGGGGACCAGAACACCCCGTCCTCCTGTTCCTGGCAGTTCCTCAACCAAGCTTGAGGCTGCTTTGGAAGAAAACTCTCGCCTCAGTACTGAGCTTAAGGCTGGAAAGGCTGCCCTGGACGAGGAAAAAGCTCTAAATGTAAAACGCCATGCAGATCTCCTCGCCCTTCTCTCTTCACTTTCAGCAAAATTTTCTCCCTCTGCTCCTTGAACACCCCTCATGAGCTGTTCCCATCTATTGTTCTTATAGCTTGTTCTCACTTCTCTTGGTGAATCAGTTTGTACTCTGTTGCACTCTTTTGATGAATGACAGGATATCTTGTTTTTTGATTGGCTTTGCCTTGCTTGCTTTTTTGTTGTGAATTGCTTGTGTGTGATTAGGATGGCCAATCTCATTACCGTACCAAAACACTTGAGTGTATCGCCTGTTGACTTTCCTCCATTACCCAAGTGGTGGTGATAGCAAACACCCTCTATTTGACTGTTCGCCCCTACTTTTTAATGATGCCAAAAGGGGGAAGATAGGTTGACCAATATTGTTTTAGTTCTGCCATCGACGAGTTAATTTTCTTACAATCTTTTCGATACTAACTGCTTCATGTGAATTTGAATAATTGGTACAAATCACTTAAATTGCCCTTGAAAGTCAATATGGTCACTTGGTTTGTCATCATTAAAAAGGGGAATTTGTTAGAATGTATAAAGTTTTGATGATAACAAATCCAAGTGTTGTTGTTGTTGCTCCAAACAGGCTTTCTAAACAGGACCTTACTGCTGTTCTCAATGTATTAAAACTGCTTGACTAATGGTTTATCAAGAACAGGTACTCAAGTCAGCAATGTAAGAACCCCTGTGAGGAACAGGTTCTGTGAGGTGTTTTGAAGCATATCCTGAGAAGTGTTTGAAACATAAGATATGTGCAGCTGTGACAAACAAGTTCCGTGCGATGTTTGAAGCATATTCTGTGAAGTGTTTGCAGCAAAGTCGTTCTACAAGATGACTAGTGGTTACAACAAGATGTCTTAATTTGATTTGGTTTTATATTTTTAGACTCTTGTTAATATGCCAATTAGAAAGTTTTAATGTATCACTCACTGGAAACGGTTTTGCTTTTCGAAAAATATTTCGGATCACCCTTCAGAACAACCCTGGGAACAGGGCGATCAGGGTGTTTCCAGAATAAGCTGCGAAAAACTGCTTTGCACGATTTTTATCTTTTGGATTTTAAGCAACTTCTTCAAAGATTTGCAAGAAAGATTTTCTATGGAGTATCTTATTCTTTACCCTAAAAAACGGTTATCAAAAATCTTAAGGGATTTGCAAAATCTTTTTGAATAAAAAAGAATATCCAATTTTTGGCAAGTGGATAAGGTAGTTGAGAAAAACATGGGCTAGCTGCTAAAGAACACCGCCTCATGCATGCGGTTCAGGAAGTGTTTTTCAGCTCATGTCACCTTTCCCCTTGTAGCTAAAGGATTCTATTTTCTCTAGGATTTTAGTTTCCAAAAATTTCAGAAGTAGTTTTTCCATCCCTTGTAGGTAAAGGATTCTATATTCTTCAGATTTTTTAGTTTCCAAAAATTTGATGAATTGTGTTCCAAGCACTATAAAAGGCGGCTTCTTATAATCTTGGACACATCGGTTTTCAAAGAGAAAAAATCTGAGTTCATGAGCTAAAACGTTTGAGAAGAAAACCGAGCCTTGTGAGTGAATTAATTGAGCTTTCAAAGTTGGCATACTAGGACTTCGTTGTACTCTATATTAGCTTAGTTGAGAAGCATTGTAATAGGGTGTTTTTTTTCTTTACATTCTTCTTTCACAAGAGTGAGTAGAGTGTGTGTCCAAATGAAGGGGATTTTGGACTTGGGGTAACTTGTCTTAGGGAAGACAGGTTACGTGTGTTACAAGTTGTAACGTGATTAGCCCGTTTAGTGAAGTGTTTAAATCCTACACGAGGTAGGTCGTGGTTTTTAACCTCAGTTGGGCTAGAGGTGTTTTCCACGTAAAAGTCCTGTGTCCATTATTTCCGCATTCAATTTTGTTGGATTTTCGCTTCTGCTTATCTCAGAAACAATCTGTGCGAACAGGGTCTAAGACTGTTTGTCAGCAACTTGCGAAAATCGGACACCACAATTCACCCCCCTCTTGTGGTTGTGTACTCTCTAATTCAACATCTCTTATGGTCAACCTCTCCACCCTCCTTTCCCACCCCTCTTCTGATTGCTTCTTGCTACTCCCCTTACCTTTTCTGCTCTGTGCTCACACTGAGGATAATGTTTTGTTCAAGCATAGGGGAGTCGGTCAGTTAATTGATTGCGTATAATGCTTGACATGGTTTGGTGTGTGCTTGTGTATGCATTGTATATATTGTTTATGCTTGCATTTAGAGTAGCATTTTAGATTTTAATTTTATGTAGTTAGAGCATTTTAGAAGTACATTTAGGTTTCTTTTCACCTTAGGTTGCATTTTGGGTTTTTGTAGTTCCTTTTTCAATGTTTTTGCATTTTCTTGGTTTTATTATTAGGCGCATGCGTAAAAAAAATCGTAAAATATGAAAACAAAATGAAAAAAAAAGAAAAAAAGGCTCCGATGATGATCTTTATAGATTGGGTGGACTTCTTTGGCTACACTGATCCTTTGATTTGCCCAATTGTGCATAAAAATGTTTGAGAATAAATTTGGGAAAATGAGTTTCATGTTTTGACCATATGTTAAGTGCGAATTGATTACCCTATAACTCTTTACATAAATGTTGGCATGTGGTTACTGATGAGGTAGGTTTGACCTTGGTAGATGTCCCATGAGGCTTTGAGCTTTTTGAAGACAAATTTATCAATTTAATCCCTTGTCAATTCATGAGCGACTCTTCTTTGACATTATTTCTCTAGAACTTGCTTTGACTCTCATTCAAGATCACATTTAGGATATGCATTTAGGCAACACGATTAAGGCATTCTTTGACTTGTTAACCTAAATGACCAAATAGCCATCCTTTTTATGTATTATATATCCCTTGCTAGCCCATTTGAGCTTAAATCCATTTTTATTGATTTGAACCTCCAAAGATAACCTTTAGCCCAAAGAATTATCTTACCTTAAGCCAGGACTGGATGAGCGTTTTGTCCTTATAAATTGAGTTTGATTGGGAGTTAGCAAGGCGTATTGTGATTCTTTTTGGTGGATTTGGTTGGTTGTTTGGCAAAGGGATTTGTGTTCTTGTGTTATATATAAGAAATCCGTTGTCTTAATTGTACAAAGACTAGAGAAGAGTTGAAATTCAAGTTTGATATGAATTTCCTCGGCCAACTCTTTTGAGCAAAAAAAAAAAAAACCAACAGATAGGAAAAAAACAAAAGGCACAGAAAGAAACGAAGAAAAAGAGAAACAAGGGAAAAAAAAGAGGGTTCGCCTTGTTTGCATTGTAAAAAGCATGTTTAACTTTCAACGCCTCTCTTCATTTGGTTGTGAAAGGGCATGTATTTTGTAGTTAAATTGTATTGATTGAAGGAAAGTGTTGCTTAAGTGCATTGGAAACGTTTAGCTCTTAGTTTATGGCTTCTAGCTCCACATTTCCAAAACATTCGTTCCCTTCTTACCCTTACCCATGGCCCTATTATAATCTTATAAAGTCCTTATGATTGTTTAATGTGTATTGCGTACTAGTGATGGCGAATTAGAGAGTTTTTATCCAGCTTATGGTAGATGTGAGTCTATAGAATGAGATTTGGGGGAACCTTCTTGCATTTTCAAACACATGAGTGATAAGTGCCAGATGACTATAGTAAGGTTCTACCGACATTACTAGCTCTATTTGTTTCATCTGTCGATGTGATTGTATTTGATGATTTTGGAGGAGATTGATTCAAACTAGACATTGTGGTCTATATATGATTTCAAAAACTTCATTTCCTAGTCTGTTCGTTAAATGATTTTTGTACTTTTTGGGCCAATTTTGGATCAGTTTTTCCATTGAGATGCTACCGATGTCTATCCTGAGGAGGATGTGAATAATTTCTAGCCTTAGTGTTGCTTAAGGACAAGCAGCGATTCAAGTAAGGGGGGTTTGATAAATGCTTTTATATGCTTCATTTGTAGGATGTTTTGTAGCATTTTGTTGGGAATTTATAGGCTTAATGTCATAATTTATACTCCTATTCTTGTTTTATACTTGGATATGGTTCTTTGATGGTATTTGCAGGATTTTAGACCATTTGACCTACCATTTGACCCCCATTTGAGTGCTTATTGACCTGCCATGAAGTTATCCTAAGCCCTATACCTGTGGAGCAAGAGAAGAGTAGAAGAATTCGGTTCTAGCCAAGACCACAGTCCAACTGTGGTGGCTGCCATGGATTGTGGTGAGCCTGTAACTATTAGCCTCTTCGTCTTCCTTCGTTGTGCAGCTAAGGATGCTCCGTTTGCTACTTATAAGGGCGTGTTCTAAGGCATTTAAGGGGAGTTCAACAACAAAAAAAGTTATCTCTCTTCTATTCTCACATCTCCCTAGTTAGAGTTTAGTTTAGTTTAGTTTAGTTTTTGAGATTTGAAGGGTGAAGCTTTGCTCTTGGAGGCTTGAAGATTATAGCACAATTGAAGGCTGCCATTGTTGTAAAGTTTCCCTTTCTTCCTTTGAATTTGTTCTTAAACTCTTGTTTTTGTTGAATTAGAAATATGAGTGAGTTGTTTTATTTAATCTAGGAATTTGTTAGACATAGTATTGTAGTTGGATCCTTTACCTTTGCAATCTTGTGCTTGTTTCATGATTGGGATTATTTAAGTCTATCTTGTGATTGAAATGTTGTGAGTGGAATGTGGCCAATTTTGGTTGCTTATGTTAGGTAGTAGGGTGAAATACTGAAAGGTGAAACTCGCTACTAGATCGCCTTGATAGAACTTGATTTAGTGAAACTCCAGAGAGAATTGGCTGTTAAGAGGAGACTTAGCATTCATAGATCTTCAACCTAGACTAAATCAAAGACACTTAAGAGAGTGTTAGTTGAATTGGATTAGGCAATTTAGTTTGTTTTGAAAGAAAGGGTTAAATTCAACTCAATTGCAATTACTTGAATCGTTCAATTCGTAAAAGTGCATGCTTAATTCTATGATCCAACTCTTTACTTAGTGAACCAAATTCCTAGATGCTTTACTTTGATTGATTTCCAAATAGTAAATTAATTTATTTAAATCGACTCATTGAAAAGAATTGATCGCTTAGCAATTGCAATAGGTCATTGATTCGATAGATTACTTTGGTCCTTAAGGATGATCTTTTAATCTATACTACAACACTCGTGCACTTAGGACGTGTCAATGGGAAAGTCATCCATGAAAATTTTAAGGTATTGCTAAATTAAATCAGAAAACATCGATATCATACACCTTTGTAAGGTGCATAGAGCATTGCATAGACCAAAGAGCATCTTCCTAAAAGCATAAGTGCCAAAAGGGCATGTGAATACGGTTTTCTCTTAGTCTTCAGAGGTAATAAGAATTAGCCAGATAGAAAGCTCATATGGCTAACTTCTCCAGCATTTGATGCAAGAAGGGTAAAGGAAAGTGGTCCTTCCTAGCAGTGGAAGTCAACTTCCTATAATCAATGGATACCCTCTACTCGAATTGGATTCTTGTGGGGATGAGCTCATCCTTGTTGTTCTTGGCCATGGTGATACCTGTCCATTTAGAAATGCCTAAGATGGAGCTCACCCACTCATTCTCCGAGATGGGGTAAATAAAGTCATACTCCAATCACTTAAGGATTTCTTTCCTCACCACCTCTTGGAGGATAGGGTTCAACCTTCTTTACTTATCTTGATAAAGATAGATGGATCCTATGTTGCAGTATGATGGGACTAATGCCTCTAATGTTTCCTAAGGTCCACCTTAAAACCTCTTTGTTTTCCCTAAACAAGTTAAGAACTTGAGTCTCTTGGTTCGAGTTTAAATCATTAGCAATTATCATAGGGAAAGACTCATCTGGACCCAAGAATGCATATTTGAGTGTATTGGGAAGGGGATTCAATTCAAAAGAGGATGATGAAGGCACACTAGGAGGTGGCTGATGAGATAAAGATGGTAGGGAAGAGATGGATGTAAGAATAGATGCGTGTAATGGGTTATCACATTGATCATCAAATGCAAATGTGTCATATTCAAACTCATATTCCATACAAAAAGACTCATACATAAATGACATTAATTCTTCATTATGGTCAAACTTCACTTCTTCCAAAGAAAAGTCACCTACTCAATTAAGACTAGAGTACTGTATATCACCAAACTCGATGGATTTCTTTTGGAGGTTAAATACATTTAATTCCATTCTCATATTCCCAAATGTTAATTTCATTTTCATATCCTTATAATTAATGAGAGCATTTGAGGCAGTAAGGAATGGTCGATCAACGATTACTGATATTTCATTTTTGAGACTCACAACAACCTTAGCCTCTAGCACAACAAGTCAACTGAAAATATGAATTCGCCTACTTTGATCAATACTTCCTCAACCATCCTTTTAGGAAGCTTAGTAGTACAGTCGGCTAATTGAAGGACCATTTTTGTGGGTTTGCCCTCCCTTAAACCTAACCTTTCGTGCACCATAAAGAGCAAAAGGTTAATATAATCTCCTTGGTAAAGAAGGGCCTCATGCATGTTGTGATTTCCGATCACAATTGAGATGGGAAGATATCCCGGCTCCTTAGAATTAAGGCGCACTTTGTTTGATATGATCGAGCTTATATTAGAGGCCAAGATTACTTTTTTATGAACATTGGTGGCTCTCTTAATGGTGCACAAATCCTTAAGAAACCGAACATAGGTGGCATTTGTTGCATTATATCAAGTAGAGGAATATTGATTTTGACTTGGGAGAAGCTCTACCCTTCAATCAGTTAGGGAAAAGGGGAGGTGGTATAGGGGCACTAGGGGTAGACGTAGGAACATCCCTAGGAGGGCTAGAGTGAATGGTATATTCATTTTCCTTGGGGTCTTCCACTACCCAGAAAGAATTGAATCAAGCGAGATAGGGAGCAGATCATACACATCACAATTTTGAGAAGAAGAGGGGGAAGAAGAAAGAGGAGGAGACTCATTCACATCTTCCTCATCGACATGGGTGTCAACCTTTTTACCCGACCGTAGAGAGATTACCATGTTTACCTTTCTAACATCATTTAGGTCAAAAGAAGAGGAGGATCCTCATCTTGGGCTCACCTCCGAGTGACTAGAAAAAGCCCAATGTCCCTATTAGACATAGCGAATTATGTAAATTGTTGGCTCATTGTCTTCATCATCCTATTATTAGATTCCTTAAGTTCTCTCATCATTCTCTTTATAGCACTAACTCTCTTGCTGACTTTATCTAAATCATTATAACCAGGAGGGGGGATAATTAGCAACATATGGTTGGGGGGCCCCTGGAGCATTATAGGCTCCTTGGAATGGTGGCCTTTAGTAAAAAGAAGATGAGGAGCTTCCTTGGAAACCCCCACCTTGAGCATTGGGCATCAAAGCATTTGGCCTTATCCATGAGAAATTAAGGATGCTTAGACCACCTTGGATTGTATGTAGGAGAACAAGGGTTAAACTTTGGCCTTTGGAAGGCCACATACACTTATCCTTGCTTTTGGCTTGTAGTCAATTGTTGAGAAAATAAGGGGCATGCACTTTGGGAATGATCGGGGGATCAACACTGAGAACATGAAAGCGAAAACTATTTGATGGTTGGGACAACACAAAACTCTTTAACATGTTTTCTATAGCATCCAATCGAGTGCCAATATATGCGGTGTCTGTACTGCATGGATCTCTCCCTTTTGGCCATTGATTGTAGCATCTAAGCTCTCATCCCTAGTGGCTTCCCATTGTAAGGTCTTTTCCGCTGACTCCTCTAGGAAATCCCATGCCTCGATCTCACTTTTGTTCGAGAAACCCCCTTGACACATGGATTCAACCATGGTCCTTGTGGCTTGGTCAAGACCCTCATAAATTATTTGGTATGAATGCCAACATTGTAAATCATGGTGAAGATATCGAGCAAGCAAGAGTCTAAACCTTTCAAAACACTTCTAAAAGGACTCTTTCTCAAGTTGGAAAAAGTCGTTAATTTTATTCATTAATTTCATAGTTTACCATTCGGGAAATATTTTCTCAAGAAAACCCTCACAAACCCATCCTATGTGGAGATAGAGTTTGCCGGAAGGTCATGCATTCTTTTTTTTACCAAATCTTTCAAAGCAAAAGGAATGAAATACAACCTACAATGTCTTGGGGCACATTAGAGAATTTCATCATTGAGCATACTTGCTCAAATTCACTTAGAAATAGGTAAGAATCACCATCTCCAAATAATTTGCGAAGCATGGTCGTGTAGTGTGGGCTAAAGGCAAATTGGACATCTTTACCAAGTTTCGAGACTTAAAAACATGATGGATTAGTAGACCTCGAAGGATAGAAGATTTGGTTCAAACTACTTTGTGGATAAGGAGGGCTTTGAGCTTGTCCTCTAGCCATTTCTTCCAAGTTAAGTGCTATGGGTTGGGTTACCTCGATGTGCGGTTGTACAATTTTAAAAAGGATG
Organism: Carnegiea gigantea; assembly: GCA_029747015.1. Lineage (NCBI taxonomy): Eukaryota > Viridiplantae > Streptophyta > Magnoliopsida > Caryophyllales > Cactaceae > Carnegiea > Carnegiea gigantea. Next base: position 37,269 of record JAKOGI010003449.1, on the reverse strand, counting down.
AGTCCCCCATAACTAGGCGACCTTGTACAAGCACTCATTCATCTTTTTTTTTTTTAAATTTTTTGGAATTTTTAAATTTTTTGGATTTTTTTTCTAAGTAAGAAAACTAAGATATGTACAATAATCAAGACTAAAACCAATGGGAATCCAACGTGATCGTCCCCAAAAATGGTGCCAATTTATTAGTAGATTTTTATGGTGAGAAAGGGGAAATCTTATCCTCTGGGATGATGGGAGACTAGCCTAAGCTAAATTACCTAAAATGAAAATTTAAACTCATTGCGCTACAAGTGAGACTTTAAATTTAACACAGATAATAAAAATTAAACTAAGTTAGCTATCATCAAACAACAAAAATAAAACACTTGGCACATAAAAAAGGGTAATTGGGGCTCGATATGACCCGTGGCATGACATGACCACCAACAATTCACAACAATCATTAAAAGATCACCTGAAAAAGACAATCTATCTTAAATCAACTATTAAACCTAATAAGAAATAATAACAGGGAAGAGAGAGAAAGTTACCCAAAAATCAATCTCTCTCGATGATGGATTTTTGAAGATCAATATACTTCTAATCAACACATGATCACCATCAAACGATAATTAATGTCAAATTTTTGCATCCATAGTTGATTTATGAACTTTAAATGTCCAACCCAAAGTTGAAGTGATGAAGGTAAAGATTGAAAAAAAAAAGAGAATGTAAAGAAAGTATGACTAAGTTTTGAGGAGTAGATTAAGGGTTCACATCCATTGTGATTGATCCAATGATCTTGCCATAAACCCTAATACATCAAAACCCATGGTTTAGGGGTAATTTTTGATTGTATAAAAATAGAAAATAGCGAAAAATTTAGGAGAGAGAAAGTAACATTAGATAATAATGAGAGAAGAGTATCAAGAGAAATGCAAGAAATCAATCAAAGATCAACTTTCATTCATGGAGAATAGAGAGTCTAAAATGGCTTTCTAGAGAGAGAAAAATGCTGATAAATTAAAGATTAACCCTAGAAAATATCCCATTCCCCTTTTCATTAGCCTCATCCCTTTTTTATTCAACCAATACTATAGCTTGGTAAGAGCGTACCACGTGGCATGGGTAGCACGTGCAAATTTTCTTTTTGCTAGATTGGAGCTTGCTGAAAAATAGGGGTAGCATGGGCATGCCACCCAGCATGGGCAGCCTATGCCAAAAGTTTGTGTGCTCTTTTTCTTCCCTTTTCTAGCTTTCGCATGCCGTGGACAACTTTGGCACACCTTGGACTTTCTTCTTGGCACTTTTAATCTTCTAGGCTTCAAAGTGAGTTGATATTTGCTCCCATTAGGAACCTTTTCACTTAACTCCTACAAACACAAACCACTAATAAATAACTACACTAGTGGTTATTTGCAAGCATGAGAGATGTTAAAACTATGTCGGTTAGGAATTGATCATATAATATAATGAATTATCATGATTGAACATTTTCTCTTTTTTTCTTTCTTACAAATAAAATCTTCCAAGTTGTACTAAATTTTATAAAATTGTTTTCAGAGAAAGAAAATCTTCCAACTGTAGTTAACCAAAATTGTATTTATTTGGGGAAAAAACTAATAATTATCTTAAAATGTTTTTTGAGAACATGTGTCCAAAATTTAAATGAGGAAAATTGGAAACTAAACATGTAAAATAGATTTTTCATAATTGGTGCATTTATTTTGTTATAATATAATGCTTTATTTTTGGTAATATTAGATGTGGATGGTAATGTAATATAATTAATTACAATAATTGAACATTGTCTCTTATTTTTCTTGGTAATAAAATCTTCCAAATTGTAGTTAACTTCATGAAATTTTTTTTAAGAAAGTAAATCTTCCATGTGTAGTTAACTGACTTGCATTAAAGAAAAATAAAACATATTAATATCCTGAAAATTTTGTGAGAGTGACATTGGTCAAAAATCTGGAAGGATTTGTTTTGTATATGTATGTGTGTATGTATGTATGTATATATGCTGTGATTTCCCACAAGCGTACAGTTTATTGTTGTTGTACTTATATGTGTCACCCTCAAAGATTAATTATGAAATTGGCCACTATTAACCTACGCGAGAATAGAGTTAGAGCTCAGCCCAAATTTATCAAACAAATAACTAATTTTGAATTAAGAAAACTAGTAATTAAATCACTTATTTGACTGCCTTCAAATTGGTACCTAGATTAACAAATTAATTATGCATAATTCCACAACATTTTAGCCATTTAACTTGACAATACTATGGCAACAGAAGAACGAATAAGAAACAAGTTTCCACTACTTTTGTTCAATTGAAATTCAACACAACCATAGAGACCCAAAATTCAAAATTCAAAATTGAACAAAACAAAGGTAAAAGAGTACTTGACAATACACAGAGGTGAGTAATGTTTGCACCAGGATGGCAATTTTAGCAAGTCAGGACAGAGGGACAAAGAGAACCGAATTGACTGCCCAACTTAGGATCAAGCCAAAGGAGCCAACCTGCAAGCAAAGCCAGCAAGCAGCCACAATGGCAAATAACTCTTAAAGAATTAGAGGCCAGTTGCCAAAGCCATAAGATCTCACTTATAGCAGAGAAAATTAGAGGAATGTCAAAGCATATAGAAATGAATCAAAAATTCGAACTCTCTAATCCTAGAATTTGATAACATCGATTTGGGAAATAAAGCCTCGATCTAAAACAGAAATAAAAGGAAAACCCATAAAAGAAAGAGGAATTAAGTGAAAAAGGGAGTGTCGGTTATAGGGAAGGAAGAAGATGAAGTTTGGGCGGGTGATTTCGATTTCGGTTACATGGGTCTGCTGGGAAGCTGGAAAGAGAAAAAAAGAATAAAAGGGGGGATAGGTCACGTGAGCTACATGTAGGGCGTTAATGAGGCTGAGAGGAGGACTGGCTGGGCCATGCACTGGGCCAAGGAAAACATCCAGGCCACTGGTTCGGAAATGAAGAGAGGCAGGTATTTTCAGCTCGAGTGAAGGAAGGAAAGAAGTAGAGAGGGGCACACACTGCTCGCAGAAGAAAGAACAGGGCTGAAGTCAGGGAGAAAATAGGAGGAGGAGAGGAAGCATGCTGATGGCGAGAAGAGGACTAGGCTTAGAGTTGGGCTGCTGGGAGTTGGGCCAGGACGCTACTGGGAAAGGAGAGGAAAAGGGGTACGTGTCATAGTTAGTGAGAGGGAGGCAGCAGGTTGGCCTTAAGTTGAGCCGTTTTTTTCCATCTATTTTTCCAGTTGATCCAATCATCTTTTTGGTACAATTTTTCTAAGAAATTTATTCATCATCTCCAATTTTCAAAATTCCTACAAAATAAACAAAAAATAGATTAAAATTCTACTTTAATTATTTACTTTTAGCAAATAGTAGATAGTAAAGTATATAAAATGACATAATTTTAGGTTGAACAATACGCCTACACATAAATTTTGGTCGTCCTTAAGTAAAATGAAACTAAAAATACTAGAAAAAGAAAATAAAAACTTAACTCACTTTCGTAGGGATCAGCATGCGCAACAAGCCCTTTAAAACCTTATGTTATACCTAGTGGACAAGCAAAATCTCATGAGAATTTGTAGAAAATAGACTCACAAAATCTTAAAAGCTAAAAAGAAAATAGAAAATAGGAAATCTAAAATCTTCTTGGTTTTTTCCAAGAACTCATATATACAAGACATGGACAAAATATACGCATTTTAATCAACCACATTATTCAAGTAATCTAAGCATTAGGTCACATATAAACATAATGTGCACATCAAAAAATTTTTAGTCCCCACTGATAACATCCATACGCCATCTTTCACCCGACTTGAGAAATATGTACAAGCCCAACTGGCGAAACCTCAATTTAGGGAACATGTAGAACACTTCCACTCATGTTTAAAATATCGCAAAGTTCACTCAATTCTTTTTCCAATCATACAAGCTACCATAGGCTTGTAAGAGTCTCAATTCTCCACCACTCAAATACAAAATGCAAAACGATAATCAAGAGGACTTTACAAAGGTTATGAGGGGGCTAAGGGTAAAAGGGTTAGAAGAGGATCAACTGATTTAGGAAACGATCACATAAAAGCGAAGTGATTAATGAGCAACTGAACACTTCCCGTAACTAAACCACACATTCTCCTAATATGACAAAATAAGGCATGACCCGCCAAAAGCAACATTTGGAAATGAGTTAAAATAACAATGGTCAAGTATATACAATCATGTCAAACACTCTTATATACAACATTTTTTTCCTTTTTCCCCATTTCACCTTTTTTTTTCTCTTCTTTTTTCCCCAAAAAAAGAATGAATGGCATGTAAGAAAATAACACAATTTAATTTCCAAATGGTCACAACAATACATCCTCACATCACACCAAAGCACCAAATACTTCATCACCCAAAAGATACCCATCATCTAATATTAAAGTGTTGTTCTATTAAGCTTGGTTTTGGTATAAGAAATGTGTTTAGGCCAAGGGTTAAATGAAGGTTCACCACAAATGAAAACGGTCAAGGCTTAAAGGGTTTACAAAGGGTAAAATATCCATACATATTCTTTCACCCCACTTAAGAAATATGTACAAGCCTAACTAGTGAAACCTCAATTTAGGAAACATGCAGAACACTCCCACTTATGTGTTCAAAATATCGTAAGGTTCACCCAATTCTTTTTCCAGTCATACAGGCTACCATACGCTTGCTAAAAGTCTCAATTCTCCACGACTCAAATGCAAAATGCAAAACGATAATCAAGAGGACTTTACAAAGGTTATAACGGGGCTAAGGGTAAAAGGATTAGGAGAGGAATAATTGATTTAGGAAACAAGGAGCTAAAAGCCAAGTGATTAATGAGCAATTAAACGCTTCCAACAACCAAACAACACATGCTCCTAATATAAAAAAATAAGGCACGACCCACTAAAAGTGTGGAAGTTGAAATAACGATGATCAAGTATACACAACCATGCCAAACACTCTTATTCACAACAATTTTTCCTTTTACCCATTTTACCCGCCTTTTTTTCTTTTTTTTTTTAAAAAGAAAAAGAATGAACGGCATGTAAGAAACTAACACAACTTAATTTCCACATGGTCATAACAATACATCCTCACACCACACCAAACAACCAAATACTTTGTTGTAATTTGTCATAAGTATACGGTTATTGTTGCAATACTTGAGGTGTCGATCCACAAGGATGGTATATGAGATTAAGTCGCACTAGAAGATTAAATTTTCTACGCTAAAATAAACTAAGGAAAACAACCTGTTGTAATTTTATCGAACTAACCTTGCAAGTAATTAGATATAACAGCTAAGGATAATTTCAGACAGTAACACCGAAGGGATTGTGAAGCATTAGAGGGTGATAACATTATCAACCCAACACTCCTTGATCAACTCCCAGTAAGACTTGAGGTTGGGCAATCTTGAGCTTCAGAACTAAACACTTGGCGCCGCAGAGAATAAGGAAAAACAACACTCAGAGGTAGACCTGCCAGTTCGGACGGGCGGGTTAAATACAGGTCGGGTGTATTTGGGTTCGGTAAAAATACGGGTCCGGTGTATTTTGGGTTCGGGTAAAGTACAATTAGGTGTATTTCAGTTTTACACGTTTCGGATCAACCCAGCGGGTTTAGAGCACTTTTTTTGTGAGTTGTTTTTCTTTTTTCAAATCAAAAATTTTGCATATTTATTACTCAAAATTGTCAGTATTTAATGAAAAGGCGTAATAATTGTAATTTCCTAAAAGAATATTAAAAATATTCAAAATTTTTATTATAATATATGAACATCTTCTACGGCTAGGCAAATAATCAAGCTCAACTTGGTTTTGGGTTGATAGACCCAAACATTGAAAGAAGGTCATCAGCAGGTCGGCTATTTATGGGGTAGCCCGTCTAGAGCATTTTAATGGGTTGTAACAATTTGACCGCTAATAACCTTTTTAACAATTTAATATTTTTATTAACTAGCATACCAATGTCCAATTAGCTACAACTTTATTAGTGGGCCGACTCCAATAGGAATACAGTTAGTCGTTTTCCTACCACTGTCATCATCATTCAAGATTAGTTAGAATGAAAACCAAATAAAATTGAATAAAAGAAGCACAAGATATTATCTTTCAGTTATAGCATCGAAAATCTAAATTATTACAAATTAATTAATTTTAAAAATAATTAGACATATTTGTTTAACTAAGTATATAATGGTATGACTTGCGCATCTTTAATACTTGTTTGCTTTTAAATTAACTTTCTTTAAAAGATTAGATAGTTATTTCATGCAACATTTTTAATTTTTTTTCATTTAAAAGTTGTGTACGATATTATTCTCAGAGAATGGAGAAAGAAAAAAATAAGGTTATTATTGTTTAATTTGTAAATAGATGCAATTGTTATGTAATGTCTTTTTAAACTATTCGATAAAAATGACTAACCATTATTGTTAATGTAATAGCGGGATCCTAAATCATGTTTATTTATTTAATTAAGCCATGTTATTAATTTTTCACATTTATTTATCTCATTTAATCATCCCAGTTAGAAAAATTCATTTCGGGCCCCACTTTGCAATTCAAGTTTGATTTACCGCAAAATTTTGAAAAAATCGATAGAAGGCCCTGATAAATATGATTAAGTGATAAATTATTTTTCATAATGTCACAAAAATTTAAGTTTTAACCATGCATAAACTTGGGCCCAAATTCAATAAGTATGGCCCCATTTATTTGGGCCCGATTTGCGGCCCGAGTCATTTTAGGCTCAAATTATGGCCCGAAAATTTGGGTTTAATTAAATTAAGTTAAATACCATCATTTGCACTAAATGTTAATTAGCAAAAAGTCTCTTTTTCATGCTTAAATATCAGCAAAGTATTATAGATAAACATCAAAGTCATTTTTTTTAACCAAGCAAAGACTTGTATTCTTCCTCTCCTCCTTTCTCTCCCCATGGGCTGCTGCTATTGTGCTGACTTCTGGTGGCTGCCGTCACCTTCTGCCACCAGCCGGGGCTGCTGCTGGCTAGCCCCACCACCACAGTACCACCAGCTGCCACCCCCTCAACCACCACTAGCACCAAACACAATACCACCTTTACATCTTCTTATATTCTAGCTTGAGTAAGGTAATCTTTAAATCCAACTTTGTTTAATTCTTGGTTTTATATTAGCTTTGATCATGAATCATGTTGTTTTGATGCAATCAAAAATTATTTTGATATTTTATTAGTTGGATCATCTTGAAAGAAAGAAAAGATGGAGGTTGTCCATGTTCATGCAAGTTTAGGGTGCAATGATGGATTTTGATTGTTTTAAGTGCGATTTTGTGATCTTTGGTGTTGATAATGAATATTAAGATGTTTATGCTAATTTATATAAGTTAGAGAGTGATTTTACTGGTGGTTATGTCAAGAAAAGCTTGCAAATAAGTGCTGTTATGCTATAAATAGACCCAAAACAAGGGTGCCTTTGGGAATAAACTGGTACTTCGTGGGACATGGGAAAATTATGAATTTTGGTGTGAAGATACGTCAATGAGTCAGCTTTCAATAGGCTCTGGAATTACTCAATTTTGTATTGTGTGGACAACGTTATGACCAATTTACTGAAGACTGTGCAGAATGCATCGAAACTGAGAGCAGTTTTGAACAGTGGAATTTACAAAACAACTGGTATTGATTAGCTTATTGAAAATTTGTGATTTATGGTGTGTAAATATATCAATGAGTGAGATTTCACATGCATTTTGAATCACCTTAATCCAAGTTCTGTGGAAAAGTTATGGTCATTTTGCTACGACTGCACAGATTGAACTGAAATTATACACGTCTGTGTTCTACCCTAATTTTAGGGACCCTACTATGTGAATCATTCTTTGTGTCCAAATAAAAGTTTTAGTGGACATTATGAGCTTTTCATATTGGGGTCTTACATCTTATTTGGAGATCAGAAGTGAAAGAAATTGATTTTCTAATGTAGACCATCAAACGGTAACATGAGTGAATACAGAAATCGTGACATTTGGTAATATTTTTAGAAGTTTCTATATAGTTATGGGTATTACAAGGAAATTACAAAGTGTAAGTGTGATTATGTATAGAAGCTTGCTTGGGTTGAAAACCAAGTTAAATGAACATGAAAATGAAATTTGGGAAGTGAGTAGAATAATGACTCAAAATCAGTGTCTATTGGACCAAATTACAGTGTTATATGAGCTTTTATGAAAACGTCACAGCACCCCTTATGGCATTAAACCATTTGTCATCTATTTTAGAAGTATTAAACCTTCTATTATCCATTTCAGAAGCATTATACTTTCCATTATCCATTTCGGAAACATCAAAAACCCATATTTCGTTTATTTAAATTGAAATCTTTTCATTAGTAGTTCAAGCATTCCAATGTGATCTACTTGGTTTCAATTTGTTGTATTTCAAGTTCACTAATCCTAGCTGATTTATTTTTCAGATCATCTTGATTTAACTTATCTTATATTGAATTATTGAAATTGTAGAAGTCTTTTTAATTAATCAATTTCCATTAAAGTTACGAATTATATCAGTGAATATGGTTTACTAACTACATTTATCTATAATTATATTTCTTAAACAGAAATGGGGCCTGGTCTATCATTTTCCTTTGTGCGTACGTATTATCAAGTGAAATATCACTTTAAAGACTTCAGGTATGTCCATTGCCCGTATCTTTAGAAATCAGAGTGTATTTATCAACGTTATTGTGTTTTGGTAAGTACATCAATGAATTAGTTTACACAGTGATTTATCAGTTAATTAGTGACCCCGCCCGTTATCATCTATAGGGCATTCGCCCTTCAGTTACCCGCGCTGCTTCAGGCAAGGTCCTCGATTGGCTTGACAGGTGTACACCTATTCATAGATTGCAACAGTATCAAGGGGTTCACTATCAGATAATAATTAGCAATGCAGTTTTATATTCATCTCATTCCCTATTTTGACCTTAAATGAATTACAAAGTGGGCCCAATCAGTGTTTCAATGATCATTTAAGAATTCAGGAATGCATGTACTTAGCTTCGGCTCACAGTTCGAAATGTTTTTCATGTTTTGTTTTAGGCAAATGCTCAGAGAATTGCCCTCATGCTAGAAAAGCAACGGAAGAGAATAAGTTGAGCAAGGAAAGCTGTATGAATAAGTGGTGATACAGTATATGTATACTTTAAAGCTGTATTTTGAATTCTTCGCTGTATGAGGATATAGATTATATGGTGAATTATCTTACTATCGTTTATAAACCTTACATTGGTTAACACTTGATTGTGAATGGATGATCATGTGTGAATGTGTGTGGTTGAGGTTATGCTTAACTATGTTATTCTAGGACACATACTTCAAGCCTTATCCTTTGAGATGGCGGTAACGCCCCTATCATTGGATTTATCAGATTACAATTGAGTGATTTATTAAGGAGAATATAAATAGTGAAACATGTTTAATTTGGGGCGGTATAGATTTGGTATCAGAGCCAGGTTGAGAATTTCTTTATGGGATATAGAGTATGGAGTTAAGATACTGAGAAAATTGGTTAGTGAGGAATGAAGATTATTATTATATCATTGGAGATTTGTGACACTAGTAATGTCTGCTTATCTCACACATATTCTACTCGTATATTCTTCTTTGTCAGATGGATCCATATAAAGTATATATAGTTTGATCTCAAGCAGCAAATTTGACGGAGATTTTGAATAACAAGTCGAAGGTGCTCTAATGCATTTAGGTAAGTATGGTCATATGAGCCACCCATCTGAATGGTATGATATCCTTTTAGCTGGAATTGTTTGTTTTTGGGATGTAAACCCTTGTACTCCAAGCGTGTGGCCCATAGAGTTGTGATCTCCGGTGTGTAGCCGTTAAACTTGATTTGATATCCTTTTATACTTCTATTCAATGCAGAGGATGTGATGTAAGGCTTTAAGCCTGAAAAATAGCCAGTTTTCAGGTAAAACTCTATCTGTTTTGCCCCAGAAATTTAAGAATCATTAACACTCTTAGCCCTAGGGTTGGGGGCTGTTGCAAATGTGTCCCATAAAAGGCCCTTGACTCATTTTGAGGGTAAATGCATAAAGAAAACCAAGTATGGGTGGAATACACAAGTTTAATCAACTTGGCAGTTTTGATCAGTGCACAAGGACCGATTTTGAAGTAACTTTTGTCTATGATCACCATGATTTATGCAAGGATTTTCCATCCTGACTTTGAGTATAAGGAGATATCTTTTATATGAAACAAGTTTCAAGTGGATTAGAGGTCATTCGGTTATTCAAAAATGCTAAATAAGTCAAAGTCTGCAAACTGGGTGAAATTCTGATGCACAAGGTCTGAGTTTAGCCCACTTGCAGCTTATGCATTCCATCAGATAGGAAAGTTTTAATTAGACTATGCATTTCAATGACCCAAGTTACAGCACATTTGGAGACCAGTGGTCAATGAAATTCAACCTAAAAGTCTGATGGTATAGACTATCCAAGTCAGTGGGTACCTGCAACTTTGAGCATATATTTCCTCATCATATGGGTGTCATTTTGTGCATTTCTTGGATCCAAGTGGCAATTACTTTAATTTGCTTCATTGATTGCAAATATTTTCTTCCGTAACTCACAAATTTCATCTAAGTGAGCTATATAGGGGTTCTTGATGTAATATCCCCTGAATTGTAGGATTTTGGAGAGGCTTATTCTATGGTACATAAGTTTTGAAACCATTAACTATCGACGATTCCATATAAGAGAAACCAAGGACACTTTAGGGAGACATTTTGTTTCAATCCATTGCAATTCAAGACTTGCTTAAATTGCCCAAACTCTGCAAGCAGTCCATTGACTCTACCTCCATCTGTGAAGTAGACATTACTCTTGAAAATATTTCACTGTATTTTCTGACAACATACCATTTACTATTGTCCTTATTGGACTATCAACTGTTGGATACTCCTCACTTTGATCAGGGGCTTCATCGTTTTGTCTTCATGACATCTCCCCATCCAGTTGCATCATCATTCACTCTCATGTCATATCTTCATCAGTTCTGATTACTTTTTCTTATTTTTAAGAGCTCAATTGTTACTAGTAGCTGGATTATGATTGGGTTGCACCCATGTCAGTAGATGATAATTTTGTAGCACGCATGAACAGAAGGTAGATCTTAACTATACTTTGTATAGGGGTTGATTGTTGTCTAACTTGTGGAATCCATTACTAAGGGAAACGCAATGTGTCTATCCTTTTTGGCTGATTCAACTTCAGTTTTCTATTGAAGATCACTTACATAAAACTTAAGTTTAACAATCAAAATCTTTGTCATACATTTGGATTACGCCAGTGAGAAATTTTGATGGGTTACTGCCCCTTGGAAAAATGTCTTTAACTGATTCATACTAAAGAACTCTAGAGTGGAAAGTATAATCCAGTGGAACCTGAAGAATGGATTCAAGGAATGGAGAAAGTTTTCACTGTAATAGAGATTCCAGATGATAAAAGGGTGAGCATTGGAACATTTTATCTAGCTGGTGAAACCGATATTTGGTGGAATATTATTCAGAATAGGCTCCTAGGGCCTGACTTCACTTCGAGTAGATTTCTAGAAGAACTAACCACAACACTTCGGATTGCCAAGTGGGAACTAACAAATGCATATGGTGCGGTAGCCCAGGGCACCTCATTGCTACTAGTTCCCGAAGATTGAAGGCTGTAGACAAGGGCTCCTACCTCCAAGGCCTGCAGCTATAGGAAGGTCGTATGTGTTCAATAAGAAGGATACTGCCACCTCTGGTGTGGCAGTTACTGGAACTCTCCTTTAATTTTGAAACCATTTTGTGTATTGATTGATTCAGTTGCCACTTATTCATTTATATTCACACGATCTGCCACGCAAGTGAATCTTGAGAATAAGGAGGCAGAAACTAATTATGGAATCAAGTTATCCAACGACTCTAGACTTGAGTGTTCTATCTCTCATAAACTTGTTTCAATTACTATTGGTAGGATAGTATTCCCTGGAGTTCTGATTCAATTTGACTCGTCAGACGTTAATGTCATGATGAAAATGAACTGGTTGTATACTTATGGGGTCAAGATGGATTGTGATGACCCTAAGATTAATTCAAGAGATGAATAAGGGAGAGAACTATGTTTCATGGTTATAGAGAGGAAAAATCTTGTCCTTTAAATTCTGTTATGAAAACAAGTGAGCCCTTATGTCAAGGATATGTTGTGCATTGGTGTTATGCTATTAACATTCATCCTAAGGAAGAAAAAGCAGAAGATATCCCGATAGTTTGCGAATTTATAGATGTTTTCCTGAAGAATTACCAGGGGCGCTCTGCAAATAGAAATTGATTATGAGATTGAATTAATCCCTTATGCTCAACCTATCTCCAACGCCCCATATCGTATAGCTCTAACAGAGCTTAAAAAACTTAAGATTCAGTTAGATGAGCTATTACAGAAAGTATTTATCAAACCATTCAAATGTTCCTCAATGTGATGCCCAGTTCTATTTGTAAAGAAAAAGAATGAAACCTTGAGGTTATGTATTGATTTCAAGGGGCGGAATAAAATCACCATCAAAAACAAATACCCATCGCCCCTAGTAAATGACTTGTGCAATCAACTACAGGGAGCAAGAGTCTTTTCTAAGATCGATTTGAGGTCAAGGTACCATCAACTTAGGATTATACCTAAAGACATTCCCAAAACCACACTAAGGACCATATTTGGGTCACTATGAATTTACTGTGATGCCTTTTGGCCTAATCAACGGCCCTCCAGCCTTTATGGATTTTATGAATAGAGTTTCATACCTTATTTAGACAAGTTTGTGGTGGTGTTTATAAAAGATATCTTGAAATACTCCAAGGACAGAGATGAGTATCCTGTTCATTTGTGGATAGTGTTGTAGACCTTGAGGGAACATCAATTACATAGCAAATATAAGAAGCATGAGTACTGGTTAAAAGTAATGGTATTTTTAGAACATATGGTTCTAAAGGATGAGATTAAGGTCAATTTGCAAAAGGTGGAAGTAGTTACCAAGTGCTCAAGACCCACTAATGCACTGAGATTAGAAACCGTTTGAGTTTAGTAGGGAATTATCGAGTTCAGAAAGGATTGGTCAAATATTATCTTTCCTGATCAATTTGTTGAAGCAGCTATAAAGTTAGCAAGAAGATATAGCGGTACCTTATCCCTCCCAACAGTTCAAGTCTTATGGGCGGTGCTCTACCCATAATCCAGGTGTACTGAGAATTTGAAAACATTACTTGTAAGGTGTATCTTGTGCAATCTATACTGACCATTAAAGTCTGAAGTATATCTTCACTTAGAAGAAGCTCAATCTATATGAAACATCAGTGGTGGCAGATCTAATGTCAACCAAGAAAGGAAAATGTTGGGCAGACGCCTTGAGCAGGAAGGCACAACATACCTTGAACACTGTAGTGAATACTCAACTGCATCTCTTGAGAGAGCTTGAGGACTTTGACATTCAATTAGCGTCGCATAGGAAGGCGAATGTTCAATTACCGGCACTTATTTTACTGCCCTCCCTAATGGAGGAAATTAGAGTGAATCAGGATAGCGATCCTCAGCTGCAAAGAATAAAGCACAATCTTGAGAAAGGGATTCAATTTCAATGAACTTTGTCATGGGATTCTCTCAAATATAGTGTCTGATAGAGATCAGAGGTTTCAAGCCTATTTTAGCAAGCACTGCAAAGAGCCTTTAGAACTAGATTGAACTTTTACAGTTCTTATTATCCTGAAACAGATGGGCAAGCATCTGAGAATATCAATGGATCAACTCTTCTAAATTGGAGTCTGTAGTGCTTCACGACCTACGACCAACATCTGCATTTGAAGAAAGTATGGAACTCCCAGCAGTCAACATTATGATAGCACTAGCAGAGAATCCTTCATAAACATCAGGATAAAATGACGGCAGACATTGACAACAAATCATCTTATGGGTCATGAAGATCTTCTCCAGCATTTAATAAGGTGACACATGGTAGAAGATTCCTGAAAATATCCTATTGAAAGCGACAGAAACGCTATATTGATAAAAGAAGGAGATTCCCGAACTTTCATGTATATAACAAGGTTTTTCAGAAAGTTTCATCAATCAAGGGTGCAAAAAAGTTTCACCATATCAGTTCATTGAAAGGTCGAATTCCATAACTTGTCTACCAGATCTGCCTATATAACTCAAACACGTACATAATGTGTTCCTTACCTCGCAATTCAGCGGATACTTTTTAGATCCTGACCATCCTATCATAATCAAATCTATTGCAGTCATTGGGGGTCTTGTGTTTTCAAGAGCACCCAGTTCAGATGTTATATCACAGGATTAAGCAGTTAAGCATTAAGCAGATATCTTTAACCAAATTATTTTGGGCAAATCATACCTCCCCAGAAGCTACTTGAGAAACTGAGCAAGAAGTGAAAGTCCAGTACTCATATCTATTTGAAATCACCTTGCATGATCGTCAAAGTTCATAGGTTTTGAGGACGAAACTCTTTAAGGGGGGAAGGCTGTAATAACCGGACCCTAAATAATGTTTATTTATTTAATTAAGCTATGTTATTAATTTTTCACATCTATTTATCTCATTTAATCATCCCAGTTAAGAAAATTGATTTTGGGCCCCACTTTGCAATTCAAGTTTGATTTACCACAAAATTTCGAAAAAATCGATAGAAGGCCCCGATAAATATGATTAGGTGATAAATTATTTTTCATAATATCACAAAAATTTAAGTTTTAATCATGCATAAACTTGGGCCCAAATTCAATAAGTATGGCCTAATTTATTTGGGCCTAGTTTGCGGCCCGAGTCATTTTGGGCTCAAATTATGGCCTGAAAATTTGGGTTTAATTAAATTAAGTTAAACACCATCATTTGCACTAAATGTTAATTAGCAAAAAGCCTCTTTTTCATGCTTAAATATCAGCCAAGTATTATAGATAAACATCAAAGTCATTTTTTTTTTAACCAAGCAAAGGCTAGTATTCTTCCTCTCCTCCTTTCTCTCCCCATGGGCTGCTGCTACTGTGCTGACTTCTGGTGGCTGCCGCCACCTTCTGGCACCAGCTGGGGCTGCTGCTAGCCAGCCCCACCACCACAGCACCACCAGCTGCCACCCCCTCAACCACCACTAGCACCAAACACAATACCACCTTCACATCTTCTTATATTCAAGCTTAAGTGAGTAATCCTTAAATCCAACTTTCTTTAATTCTTGGTTTTATATTAGTTTTGATCATGAATCATATTGTTTTGATGCAATCAAGAATTATTTTGATGTTTTATTGGTTGGATCATCTTGAAAGAAAGAAAAGATGAAGGTTGTCCATGTTCATGTAAGTTTAGGGTGTAATGATGGATTTTGATTGTTTTAAGCAAGATTTTGTGATCTTTGGTATTGACAATGAATATCAAGATGTTTATGCTAATTTATAAGTTAGAGAGTGATTTTAATGGGTGGTTATGTCAAGAAAAGCTTGCAAATAAGTGCTGTTATGCTATAAACAGACCCAAAACCGGAGTGCTTTTGGGAATAAATTGGTGCTTCGTGGGACATGGGAAAATTATGAATTTTGGTTTGAAGATACCTCAATGAGTTAGCTTTCAATAGGCCTTGGAATTACTCAATTTAGAGTTGTGTGGACAACATTATGACCAATTTACTGAAGACTGTGCAGAATGCATCGAAACTGGGGGCAGTTTTGAACAGTGGAATTTACGAAGCAACTGGTATTGATTGGCTCATTGAACATTTGTAATTTTAGGTATGTAGATAGGTCAATGAGTTAGCTTTCACATGCATTTTGAATCGCCTTAATCCGAGCTCTGTGGAAAAAGTTATGGTCATTTTACTATGACTGCACAAATTGAACTGAAATTATGCACATCTGTGTTCTATCCTAATTTTAGGGACACTACTATGTGAATCATGCTTTGTGTCCTAAATAAAAGTTTTAGGAGACATTATGATCTTTTCATATTGGTATTTTACATCTTATTTGGAGGTCAGAAGTGAAAGAAATGGGTTTTCTAATGTAGACCATCAAACGGTAACATGAGTGAATACAAAAATCGTGACATTTGGTAATATTTTCAGAAGTTTCTATATAATTATGGGTATTTCAAGGAAATTACAAAGTGTAATGAGTTCAACAAGTGTGATTATGTATAGAAGTTTACTTGGATTGAAAACCAAGTTAAATGAACATGAAAATGAAATTTGGGAAGTGAGCAGAATAATGACTCAAAATCAGTGTCTATTGGACCAAATTAGGGTGCTATATGAGCTTTTATGAAAACCTCACAGCTCCCCTTATGGCATTAAACCATTTGTCATCCATTTCAGAAGTATTCGACCTTCTATTATCCATTTCAAAAGCATTATACTTTCCATTATCCATTTCGGAAACATCAGAAACTCATATTTCGTTTATTTCAATTGAAATCTTTTCGTTAGCAGTTCAAGCATTCCATTGTGATCTATTTGGTTTCAATTTGTTGTATTTCAAGTTCACTAATCCTAAATGATTTATTTTTCAAATAATCTTGGTTTAACTTATCTTATATTGAACTATTGGAATTGTAGAAGCCTTTTTAACTAATCAATTTCCATAAAAGTTACGAATTATATCGGTGAATATGGTTTACTAACTACATTTATCTATAATTATATTTCTTAAACAGAAATGGAGCCTAGTCTATTATTTTCCTTTGTCCATACGTATTATCAAGTGAAATATCATTTTAAAGACTTCAGGTATGTTCATTGCCTGTATCTTTAGAAATAAGAGTGTATTTATCAACGTTATCATCTTTTGGTAAGTACATCAATGAATCAGTTTATACAGTGATTTATCAGTTAATTAGCGACCCCGCTAGTTATCATCTATAGGGCATTCGCCCTTCAGTTACCCGCGCGGCTTTAGGCGAGATCCCCAATCGGCTTGGCAGATGTACACCTATCCATAGATCGTAACAGTATCTAGGGGTTCACTATCAGATAATAATTAGCAATGCAATTTTATATTCATCTCATTCCTTGTTTTGACCTTAAATGAATTGCAAAGCGGGCCTAATCAGTGTTTCAATGATTATTTAACAATTCAGGAATGCATGTACTGAGCTTCGACTCACAGTTCGAAATGTTTTTCATGTTTTATTTTTGGCAAATGCTCAGAGAATTGCCCTCATGCTAGAAAAGCAACAGAAAAGAATAAGTTGAGCAAGGAAAGCTATATGAATCAGCGGTGACATAGTATATGCGTACTTTAAAGCTGTATTTTGAATTCTTTGGTGTGTGAGGATATAGATTATATGGTAAATTATCTTACTATGGTTTATAAACCTTACATTGGTTAACACTTGATTGTGAATGGATGATCATGTGTGATTGTATATGATTGAGGTTATGCTTAACTATGTTATTCCAGGACACATACTTCAAGCCTTGTCCTTTGAGACAGCGGTAACGCCCCTATCATTGGATTTATCAGATTACAATTGAGTGATTTATTAAGGAGAATATAAACAGTGAAACATGTTTAATTTGCGTCGATACAGTTAAGAAGGATAAATTAGAGAAAAGTCAAAAACTATGGATATCATGTTCGGGCGGGTGGGTTCAGGTTCGGGTTCGGGTCGGGTTTGACCTGCTAATTTGCGGGCTTTTCGGGTTTGGTTTATTTCAGGTTCGGGTCGATAAAATCGTGTTCAAAACTCAAAATTTTCGGGCGCGTTCGGGTCAGGTTTTCAGGCCGGGTCAATTTTTGCCAGGTCTACTCAGAGGAGACTTTACACAGTGAACAAATCCTTATGCCCAAACAACGACACTCACGACAATTATATCAGAATTAAACAAAGAAGAAAGTGATTCAAATTATATCAAACTTGAATTTAAATCGAGTATCATTCCAATCCAAATTTCAGAGGTTGGAATCAAATTCCATAAATCCAGGTGCGAATTGTACTCAATCGAGAATCAACTAAAATAAATCTAAAACTGAAAACGGAAAAAGTGAGAATCAAATGCTAAAATTCTGCTTCGTGTGCGCACCCTATCGGATTCTCCTTCGATCCCCATTTGAAGCACTCGCAAAAATGTCACTCCCGCCCTGTTCGGTTGCCTTCATTCACTCCTTGTAACTGTTGGATTTATGATGGTGATGATGATGGATTAAATGGTAAGCGGAGAGAGAGAGTAACGGATGGGAAAGAATCGAGTTGCCCTACTCTGTTTTTTTTTGGCGACCTTCTAGACTGCAAAACCGAAGAAGAAGAAAAAGAAAGGAGAGAGAGAAAGTCGCTCGCAGCTCACGTGTGTTGTGCATGACTTCTTTAAAGTAGAAGCAGGTCGGGTTGAGAAGGGAGCAGCTGGGTTAGGGCGTGCGTTGGGCCTCTATTACTGGCCCGAGAGAGATGAGATGAGAGAAGAGGAAACAGACTGCCGACTTGGATTCAAGGAGGTAGGCATGCCTGGGCCAGCCCAACAGGGGAAGGGAAGTCAAGGGAGAGAGAATGGGAGAAGGAAAAAAAGCGGGCTGGGCTGTACTACTTGCGCTGTGAATGGGGCTTTAGATTTGTCTTCTCTTCCATTTTTCCTTGCTTGATCCAAACCTTGAACTAGTGATTTATTTTTTTCCAAATTTTTCAAACCATACAAAATACTATTAAAATTCTAATTTAATAATTTATTTTGGAGCAAATAATAGATGATAAAGGGTATAAATTAAACTCAATTTCTGGTAGAACAAATATCCCCACACCTAAATTTTGCTCGTCCTTGGGTAATAAAACTAAAAATCATAGAAAAAGAAAATAAAATCCTAACTCACTTTCGTAGAAATCATGGTTGCACTTAGCACGTGCAACAAGCCCTTTAAGCCCCTAGGTTACCCCTAGTGGACGAGGAAGGTTTCGTGAGGGTTTGTAGAAGATATACCCGCAAAATCTATAAAAGAAAAGAAAAATCTTTTTGGTTTTTTTCAAACAAAAAACTTATACGTACAACACCGAGGAAAAATATATACACATTCTAATGAACCACATCACTCAAGTAACCAAAGTACTAGATCACATATAAACACAATGTACACATCAAGAAATTCCTAATCCTCACTGATGATATTTATACACAATCTTTCACCCTACTTAGAAATTATACACAAGCATGATTGATAAAACCTCACTTTAGAGAAATGTTGAACACTCCCACTCATATGTTTAAGATATGATAAGGGTCACTCAATTCTCTTCCAATCATACAAACTACAAAAAGCTTGCTAAGATTCTCGATTCTCCACCACTAAAATACAACATGCAAAACAATAATCACGAGGACTTTGAGGGTTGTAATGAGGCCAAGGGTAAAGAGTTAGGAGAGGGACAAACGATTTGGGAAATGAGGAGCTAAAAGTCAAAGCTAATGAGCACCAACACTTGCACCAACTGTAATGATGAGAACACACTCTCTCAAAACAGAAAATAAGAACACACCCCACAAAATTAACCATTGAAAATGAGTATATAAGGATACAACCATGCCAAACACTCTTATTCACAGCAGTTGAATTTTTTTTTTGAATTTTTTAAACTTTTTTTACTTTTTTCCTTGGAAATTTTTTCATCTTTTTTTTTCATTTTTTTCATTTTTCTTGCTTTTTCCTTTTTTGTTTCTTTTTTCATGAAAGAAAATGAATGATTGGCATGTGCAAGAATAATGCAACTCAATCTCTAAATGATCACCATGATACATCCCAATATATATCAAAATCAACCTCTAAATTCATAAAATACCCAAAAGTTACCGTCCAAATAATAAAGTGTTGCCTCATTAGCCTTGGCTAAGAGGTAGGAAATGTGTTTAGGCCAAGGGCTAAGATGAAGGGTTCACAACAAAAGGGTTAAGGCTCAAAAGTGCTAGCAAAGGGTAAAACAGTCAAATTTGGGTGGCAACTTGGCTATGTAGTTTATTAAAAAAAAAAAAAATGTCTATAATGATGCACATGCTAAATGTGATTTTGAAGGGAATCAAAGCAAGTTCTAGAGATGTAATTATGGAAAAGGCACATATGAAAGAAAAATGTGAGACTGGCTTGATGAATTAGTCTATAAGGCTCAAAATATCACGGGTTCATCTACCATAGTCAAGCTTGCTTAGAATTAATGTCGGGAATTAGGATCGCATACAAACATCATACTTTAGGACTAAGTTCTGTCAATGCACACCACATCTATATACAACCTAACATTAAGGTATAAGAGAATATAGCCAATCAGAATAGCACATATATTCCCAAAAACAAAGCAAAAATCTTTTTGGATTTGCAAATTTTTCAAAGTTCAATGTGTCCCTACCCCCACACCTAAATCTTATAATGTCCTCATTTAGAGCAGAAAGAAACATTAAATACCAAATAAAACCAAAGAAAACAAATAAAAACAAGACTTAAAAACAAAAATTACATGACTCAAAAACAATTCTACAACATATATACACAAAAGAGAAAAAGACAAGCAACTAACCATACAAAAAGAAAAGAAAAAGGAAAATGAGAAAAAGAGAGAAGAAGAGAAGAAATTTCTCAGCAAACCAAGTCGGTTGCTAAGTACACTCAAGCTATCATCACAATCATTGGTCAGGACTGGGCTCATGAAGTATTAGACACTCCACATCTTCCTTACTTGGCAACTCTAGAAATTGCTTCAAACACTAGCCATTCACTTTGAAGGTGGCACCACTCTCAAGATCCTGTATTTTGACTGCACCATAGGAAAAAACACATGAGACAATATAAAGACCAGTTCATCGGGACCTCAATCTTCTTGGAAATAGATGGAGCTTAGAGTTATATAAGAGTACTTTCATTCTGGTGGCAAACTCTTTCCTAAGAATATGTTTGTCATGAAACAACTTCGCCCTCTCTTTGTAAGATCGAGCACTCTCATAAGCCTCAGCTCTAATCTCATCAAGCTTACTCAATTATAGTCTACGCTCCTTACTGGCCTCGGTTAAGTCATAATTCAGCATCTTAATGGCCCAAGCCCTATGCTCTTTCTCTATAGGAAGATGACAAGGCTTACCATAAACAACTCTAGAAGGCGACATACCCAAGGGAGTTCTCTATATGCCTATAGAGCATCTATAAGCTTGTCAACCCAATCTTTCCTATTCTTACTCACTGTCTTCTCTAGAATATGTTTGATTTGCCGATTGGACACTTTAACGCGGCCACTAGTTTGAGGATGATAGGGGGTAGCAAGCCTATAGACTATGGAATAACTCTTCAGTAGACATCAAAAGATCTGTTATTAAAATACGTGCCCTGATCACTAATGATTGCACGGGGCATACCAAATCTAGCAAAGATGTTCTCCCTAAGGAACTTCACAACAACCTCAGCATCATTAGTCCTAGAAGGGATTGCCTCAACCCATTTAGAGATATAGTCCACAGCTAACAAAATGTACTCATTCTCAAAAGGTGATGGAAATGGTCCCATGAAATCAATATCCCACACATCAAAAATCTCTACCACAATGATTGAATTTAGTGGCATCATATCTCTCACGCTTATTCTACTAAACTGTTAGGACCTAGGGCAACTCTTATGGTACTTAAAAAAGCATCCCTAAATAAAGTAGGTTAATAGAAGCCACATTGAAGAACTTTGGTTGCAGTCTTCCTACCACTAAAATGCCCCCCACATGCTTGGTCACGATAAAAAAAGGACATTCTTCACCTTATTGTCGAGAATACACCTAAAAACTTGATCAAAGCAGCACTTAAACAAATAAGGATCATCCCAAATAAAGAACTTCACTAGGTGGAAGAACCTATCTCTGTCATTTTAAGTCCAAGCCTCAGGGATTCTACCAGCAACTAGATAATTCACAATATCAGTATACTAAGGATTAGGGTGGATAGCGTATAATTGCTCATCGGGGAAGCACTTAGAAATACTGGACTCACTCTTTCTATCATAGAGAATCCTAGACAAATGGTCAGCTATAAGATTCTCTGAACCTTTCTTGTCCCTAATCTCACAGTCAAACTCTGGTATAAGGACATGACTTAAAAGCAGGATCCATCATACATGGTATCGAGTTGACACTAGCCCCTAAATCAAGCGAAGCTCTATGAACAAGCTGGTCCCTTATGAGTACAGAAATAGTAGAGAAACTGGGGTCCTTATACTTCACTGGGATCTAGTAAGAAAGAATAGAACTAGCACTACTGGTTAAGAAAGCCTTTTTAGGGACACTAATGGCTCTCTTGGTGGTACACATATCCTTTAAGAATCTAGCATATGGAGGCATCTGCTGAATAGCATCGAGTAAAGGAATGTTAATTTTAACTTGAGAGAAGGTCTCTCTCATCTTCTCAACATGAGCTTGGTCTTTTTTCTTAAGCCTATGGGGAAAAGGAGCTAAAGGCATATGGACTTTCTCAGCAGAAGTAGGAGAAGAAGAAGGCTCCTTAGGTGGTGAAGGAACTGAGTTAGAGGAATCTTTTTTCTTAAGCTTCTCTTGTTTAGAACGTGACTTAGGAGGAAGGTGAGTATCAGAATCATTGGGGACACCATTAGTAGCATCTCCTGAGCTACTAGATGAACTAGTTTCTAGAGGAGAAAAAGAAGAAAAAGAAGAAGAATTTTGGAAGAATTACTAAGGATACCTACAGGGTTTATTAGGATTTCTCACTTGGTTATCAATCTTTTGACCAGATCGGAGATATAAAACTATATTCACTTTCCTTACAGGTCCACTAGGGTTAGCACTCGAAGAAGCGGTGGTGTGACCCTTAAGGTTCATCTCAGGTTGACTTGGAAAAGTATCTGACTCCCTAGAAGATGATGCTAATTGGAGATACTGTTCAGTCATCATTCTCATCATTCTCTCCATATTAGTATTAACCATTCTCTCCACATTGCTATTAACTCTCCTCTTAATTTTTTCAATGTTAGTATAACTAGAAGGAGGTTGAGCTTCAGCTACAGGAGGTGGAGGTCTAGGTGCATTAGGCACACTTGGAAAAGCCGGTCTCTGAAAGGAGTTCGAGGGATGAGAGATGGGCTGGGAGTTAAGAACCACAGTATTTGGTCCATTACTCTAAAAAAAGTTACAATGATTTCTCCACCCTGGATTGTAATAAGGGGAAAAGGGGTCATTCTTGGGTCTCTGAAAGGCCATACTCGCTTGCTCTTATCCAGTTGCTGACGGGTGAGCAAAATAAGGACAAACACTTAAAGAATGATCTAAAACGGGCAATGAGAACAGGACACTGTAGAAGTCTGAGATAGCTAGGTCATTTAGGGAGACAATTTCTTCAACATGTTTTCCAAAACAGCAATAAGATAGAATGTAATCCAGCCCTTGCACCCCTAGAATTTAAGCTATCATTGCGAGCAGTTTTTCACTGCATGGTTTTCTTAGCCAAGTCTTCTAAAAATTCCCCAGCGGTTGTGGCGCTCTTAGAAAGTAAGCCACCATAAAACATGGACTCCACCATGGTTCTAGTCTGTTGATCAAGTGCTTCATGTACAATTTGGCACAAACGTGCTTAGTCTAAACCATGATGGGGACACTCAGCCAACAAATTTTTAAACCTATCAAAATATTTCCAAAATGATTCCTTATCCAGTTACACAAATTGATTGATTTCATTCCTCAGCTTAACAATCTTGGCATTAGGGAAAGATTTTCTTAAGAACAATCTCACAAAATCATTCCAAGAAATTGCAGAATTAGCAGCCAAGCCATACATCCAATGTTTAGTAAAATCTTTCAAAGCAAAAAGATTCAATTTCATTTGCACAACATCAATAGGGATACTAGAGAAATGCATCATAGAACAAACTTCTTCGAATTCCCTCAAAAATAAATAAGCATCCTCTAAACCTATGAATTTTGGGAGCATTTGAGTATAGTGAGGTCTCAATTCGAAAGTCACATTTGGTCCAAGGTTAGGTATAGTGAAACAAGATGGCAAAGCAGTCTTAGGAGGATGAAAAATATCACTCAAAGATCTCTCTTGTGCCATTTCTTCTATATTAGGCTTGGCTTCAGGTTCAGGTTCACTCCTAACAAGTCTATTACTTTCAGGGCCTCTAACCCAACCAGTCATGTAAATTCCACACTCTCACCAAAGGATCTATTTTTTTTGTCTTTTCTTTATCTAATTTTTTTGGATTTTGAATTTTTCTTTTTTTTTCTTTTTCTTTACTTAAACCACAAAATAAAACAAAAGCAAATCAAACCTAAAAACAATATACAAATAGAAAATGACCAAATCAAAAACAAAAACACCAGCACAAATAAACTAAAAGAAAATTAGAAAATAAACTACACCTAAACAACCTAATTCTAAAAATAAAATTAAAACAGAAAATAAAACTCCTAAAATCAGAACTAAATATACAGTAAATTCAACACAATCATAAGGAACATGAACATATTTTATTTGATTTTTTCTGTCCCCAAACAGTGCAGAAAATTGCAAATAGATTATTGGTTCCAAAATTCACAAAAAATCCAAAAAGTCTCAAAAATTCGAGAAAAATTCACACAAACTCTAAAAATTATGTTGAATTCCAAAAAAAAATTAGCACAGCAAAAATCACACCAGAAATGCTCCAGAAATTCCAAACAGAATTTGAAATTAGTGAAAAATCTGCACTGTATTGCCTCCTTTTTTTTTTTTTTGGTGGTTAGCTCTACCTTGTTTCTTTTTGCTGTACATAAACTAAATTTATTAGTACGGTATTTTCAGTAATAAATAACCTCTAAAAACCAAACTGAAACTAATCTCAACAAAAATCAAAATACTAACTAAAATAAAAAATAATCCAAACTAAATTACTAAAACTAAATAACGACTCAAACTAAACAAAAAATCACAATTATAAATCTAAAACGAAAACGACTCAAACGACTTGAATAACTAAACTATGACTCGATGCAACCAAATTTCACAAATCCATCCCCGGCAATGGCGTCAAAAACTTGTTGTAATTTCCGCAAGTATATGGTTATGGAATACCTTAGGTGTCAATCCACAAGGATGGTATATAAGATTAAGTCACGCTAGAAGAATAAATTTTCTATGGTAAAATAAACTAAAAGAAATGACCTGTTGCAACTTTATCGAACTAACCTTGCAAGTAATTGGATATAACAACTAAGGATAATTTCAGATGCTAACACCAAAAGGATTGTGAAGCACCAGAGGGTGATAACATTATCAACCCAACACTCCATGAACAACTCCTGGTAAGACTTGAGGCTGGGCAATCTTGAGCTTCAAAACCAAACACTCGGCGCCGCAGAGAACAGGGAAGAAAAACACTCAGAGGAGACTTTACACAATAAGCAAATCCTTATGCCCAAACAAGGACACTCACAACAATAATATCAAAATCAAAAAAAGAAGAAAGTGATTCAAATTATATCAAACTTGAATTTAAATCGAGTATCATTCTAATCCAAATTTCAGAGGATCGAGAATCAAATTCCACAAATCCAGGTGCGAATTGCACTTGATCGAGAATCAACTAAAATAAATTACACCTAAAAACGGAAAAAGTGAAAATGAAAGGCTAAAATTCAGCTTCGTGTGCGCCCCCCTTAGGATTCTCCTTCAACCCCCATTTGAAGCACTCCCAAAAACATCACTCCCATCATCTTCGGCTGCCTTAATTCACTCCTTGTAACCATTGGGTTTATGATGGTGATAATGATGGATTAAATGATAAGGGGGGGAGAGAGAGAGAGTAACGAAAGGGAAAAAACCAAGTTGCCTTGCTTCTTTGTGTTCGTGACCTTTTGGGCTGTAAAACCGAAGAAGAAGAAGAAGAAGAAGAAGAAGAAGAAAAGGGAGAGAGAAAGTCACTGGTTGCTCACGTGCATTGTGTGTGACTTCTTTCAAGTGGAAGCAGGCCGGGTTGAGAAGGGGAGCAGTAGGGTTAGGGCGCTTGTTGGGCCTGTATCACTAGCCTGATAGAGAAGAGATGAGAGAAGAGGAAACAGACCGCAGACTTGGGTTCAAGGAGGTAGGCGCGCCTGGGTTGGCCTAACAGGGGAAGGGAAGGTGGGGGAGAGAGAATGGGAGAAGGGAAAAAAAAAGGGGCTAGGCCGTGCTAGTTAGGTTGCGAACTGGGCTTGGCATTTGTCTTATCTTCCATTTTTCCTTGCTTGATCCAAACCTTGAACTAGTGATTTATTTTTTTCCAAATTTTCCAAACCTACAAAACAAATAAAACAATATTAAAATTGTAATTTAATAATTTATTTTGGAGCAAATAATAGATCATAAAGGGTAGAGATTTAACCCAATTTCTAGTTGAACATACTTCATCACGCAAAAGCCACCCATCATCCAATATTGAAGTGCTGCTCTATTAGATTTGGTTTCAATATAAGAAATCTAGGGTAAAATGAAGGTTCACCATGAATAAAAATGGTCAAGGCTTAAAGGGTTAACAAAGGGTAAAACATCTATACATAATCTTTCACCCCACTTAAGAAATATGTACGAGCCTGACTGGTGAAACCTCAATTTAGGGAGCACGCAGAACACTCCCACTTTTGTGTTCAAAATATCGCAAGGTTCACTTAATTCTTTTTCTGATCATACAAGCTACCATAGGCTTGCTAAAAGTCTCAATTCTCCACCATTCAAGTGGAAAACACGAAACATAATCAAGAGGACTTTATAAAGGTTATAACGGGGCTAAGGGTAAAAGGGTTAGCAGAGGAACAATTGATTTAGGAAACGAGAAGCTAAAAGCCAAGTGATTAATGAGCAATTGAACACTCTTAACATCTAAAGCACACATTCTCCTAATATGACAGAGTAAGGCATGTCCCACCAAAAGCAACATTTTGGAATGAGTTAAAATAATGATGATCAAGTATATACAACCATTCTAAACACTCTTATTCGCAACATTCTTTCTTTTTTCCAGATTTCCCCCTCTTTCTTTATCATTTTCTTTTCAAAAAAAAGAATGAATAGCATGCAAGAAAATAACACAACTTAATTTGTAAACGGTTAATATAACACATCCTCACACCACACCAAACCACCAAATACTTCATCACTGAAAAGCTACCCATCATCCAATATTGAAGTGTTGCTCTATTATACTCGGCTTCGGTATAGGAAATGTGTTTAGGCCAAGGATAAAATGAAGGTTCACCACAAATAAAAACGATCAAGGCTTCAAAGGCTAGCAAAGGGTAAAACATACAAACCAGGATGATAATTTGGCAGTTGTGGCTTATAGTACAAATGAATGCCTCTATCATTTTACCACATGCACATGCTAAACGTGATTGGGAGAGAATCAAAGCAGGTTCTAGAGATATAATCATGGAAGGGACACACATGGAACAAAAATATGGGCCTAAAAATGATGAATTAGTCTTAAAAGTTTAAAGTCTCACAAGTTCATCTACCAAAGTCAAGATAACTTGCTTTAAAAAATGTTGGGGGTTTGGATAGGGCACAAAATATCACAATTTGGACTAAGTTCTATTATGAACACCATCTCTTTATGAAACCTAACAACGACAGTACTAGACAAGTCAATTAGAATAAGACATGTATTCCCTAAAACACAACAAAAAATCTTTTTGGATTTTTAATTTTTTTATTAATTTTTTTATTTTTCTTATTTTTTTCAATTTTTTAAAAAAATTTTTGAAACATAGTTTTCCCACCCCCATAGCTAGATCAAGCAATGTCCTTATTGAGAGTGAAAGGAAACATACAAACTACTAAAAAGAAAAACAAATATAGAAAAAGAATTATAAGACTCCAAACTAAAGAAAAGGCAAGACTTTAAAACTCAAATATACAAGTCTATATACAAATGAGAAGCAAAATAAAAAGCACCAAATACACAAAAATAAAATAAAATAAGAAAAGAGAAAGGAAGAGAACGAAAGTTTAATCAAATTAGGTCGGGTGCTGGATACACATGAACTAACTCAATGACACATTACTCATCAGATACCAGCTCAGGAAGTATCAGGCACTCTACATCTTTTGTGCTTGGCAGCTCCAAAAACTGCTTCAATCTCAGGCCATTCACCTTAAACTTAACACCACTCTCAGGATCCTATATCTCGACCATGCCATAAGGAAAAACATGAGACATAATATAGGGACCCGTCCAGCGGGACCTCAATTTCCTAGAGAAAGAAGGAGCTTAAAATCATATAAAAACACTTTTATTCCTAGGAAAAATCTTTCTTAAGAATTTGTCTGTCATGAAACAACTTAGCTCTTTACTTATAAGATCGTGCACTCTTATACACCTTAACTCTAATTGCTTTTAGCTTGCTCAATTATAGTCTCCGATCCTCACTAAGCCGAGTCAAGTCATACTTAAGTGTCATCATAGCCCACGAAGCTTTATCCTCAATCTTAACAGGAAGATGACAAGGCTTATAATAGACAACCCTAGAAGGTATCTATGAACTTGTCAGCCCAATCCTTTCGTTTTCTACTCGCAGTTGTTTTTAAGAATTTGCTTAATTAGCCTATTAGACCTTTCTACCTAGCCACTAGTTTGGTGATAATATGGGGTAGCAAGTCTATGGACTATAGAGTTCTTCTTCAATAAAGCATCAAAAGAACCGTTAGTAAAGTAGGTACCCTAATCACTAATAATAGCTCGAGCATGCCAAATCTGGTAAAAATGTTCTCCCTAAGGAATTTCACAACCACTATAGCATCCTTGGTCCTAGTAGGGATGACCTCGGCTGGTTTAGAAACATAGTCCACAACTAGCAAAATATACTCATTCCCAAAAGAAGATAAAAATGGTCCCATGAAATCCATATCCCAAACATCAAAAATCTCTACCATAATGATGGGAATAAGTGGCATCACATTTCTCTTGCTAATCTTACCTAATTGTTGGCAACTAGAACAATTCTTACAATACTCAAAAGCATCTCGAAACATGGTAGGCCAATAGAATCCACATTGAAGAACTTTGCAGCTATCTTTCTTCCACTGAAATGGCCCATATATGCTGGGCTATGACAAAATGAGAGGACACTCCTAACCTCATTATCAGAAATACACATTCTAAAAACTTAGTCAGAACAATTTAAAAAAGTAAGGGTAAACATAGAATTTCACAAGCTAGATAAATCAGTCTTTATTATTCTTACTCTAACCCTCAATAGTCCTACTAGACACTATGTAGTTAACAATATTAGTGATGTACCTCCTGAGGGTTGATGCTCAAACTCAAATTAAGAGTGAAAAGCTTAAAACTAAGAGAGAATACAATCAAGGGAAAAACCAAGGAAAGTGGGACGTTAGAGGCTGGGTGTGGGGCAGCAACAATGTGAGATAGGGATGGGATTTAGAATCAAGGGATTCTAAATGGGAAAAGGAAAAGGAACTTGAAGTATCTTCAAAGGATTAAATGAAAACAAGCTAGACAGCAAGAACACACGGCCTTGTAATATGAAAACTAGCAAAGTGATCTCCAAACCCGTGAGGATAAATAAGGTAGATGGATATAACTAAACCTTTGTTTAGATACAGAAACACCACCAAATAAAGGTTTAAGGCCCCTAAACTGGATTAAGATATAGAAACACCATTTAAATAAGTTTAAGACTATACTTGAATACCACCCTAATGGGCCTAGTTAAGGATAAGCAAGTTTAGTATTTGAATGTGCAAAGCACGAAAGCACAAATGCTCTCAATTTGGTTTTTGATTCAAAAGTATAATGTATTCTGCCCATGGCTATGCATAAGGCTTTAATACAAGCCTAGAAAACAAGCACCTAAGCAAACACACACCTAGACCTTAACCTCCTAGGGAGGAAAGGTATTAACTTAAGCTAATCTACATGGTTAGTGCTAACCGTGCACTAACCTTGGTCTAATGTAATCAAATTACATTCAAAACATTAAACAAAGCTAATACATGATGTTTACAACTTGATTAGACTATATTTAAGCTTAATCATGCAGATTACAAGGCTTGAGAGCACATGGTTTAGCTAAAAAGTACAAGCCCCTTTACGGCTAGCCAATCACCTTTAGGAGACAAGATCTTTTACAGCTTGCATGCCATTAGTTGTTCTTTTCAAGGCTTTCCTTCTTGTGCAGCTCATCATTGTGGTTCTAGACAGCTTAGGATGTGTGCCACTTAGCAAAGGAAGTAAGCAAACCCTTTGGAGAAGGAAAACTTCAACCGTGCTCTTAAACCAGGTCCAAGGCAGATTCTGGATCGGTTTTGCAACCAATTTTAACCCTAGCAAACGTGTGCATGATTTTGTTTTCAGGCCATGGGGGGAAACCTTATGATGTACAAACTCCCCCAACAAAGAAATCAAGGTTAAACCATGTTTAAGTAGGTTAATTCTACTAAAACATTTAATCGCACAGTTTTAGACCAAAACTGACAGGTTTGACAAAATGACTTGGTCTCTTTACTTGCTCTGGGTATGATTGGAATTCAATGCTTAGACCTGAAAGTAGACATCGTGGGGATTCCAAAAAGGTAAAAATCCAAGACTTAAACCATCATTAAGCTTAAGAAATCACATACCTAAAATCAGGTGCATTCTGGTTGAACTGGGCAGTTTGTATAGCTTGGGTTTATTGGCTAATTTGAGAGGGTAAATGAAGTCCAAATGTGATGAAACTTGTTTTGCAGCAAATCTAACTTCCTAAACTTCAATGCAAAATATTAGACTTAAACCTCAAAGAGGCTTAAGTATTTAAGCTTCCAAAAGACGGGTTGGCTGCTGGAACAACCCGTGAGCTGCTGTTTTATTACTTAAACAAAGTTTGGATGATTTATTCATCCTTTGGCCACCAAAATGAAATTACCTTTACTAATTTGATGTTCCAAATTAAAGGACATGGAGGGATCTCCATCAATTAGCATACTAAGGGTCAGGGTAGATTAAAATAATTATTCGTTAGGGAAGCATTCAAAAATATGGAACTTAAGCTCTCAACCACAGATAATCCTAAATAAGTGGTTGGCAAATAGGTTCTTAGAACGTTTCTTATCTCTAATCTCACTATCAAATTCTTGCAAAAGGACAATCCACCTCCTGGCTTAGCATCCTTCTTAGAGAAAATGTGCTTAAGAGTAGAATGGTGAGTTTATACAATGATAAAAGACCCAATCAGATAAGGTCTAAACTTTTCAAAACCAAAGATCACAAGCAAAAACTCTTTGTAAGTGACAGTGTAGTTTAATTGGGCATCATTTAAAGTATGACTAGCATAATTAATGATATGGGGTTTCTTATCAAAATGCTGCCCTAAAACAATCCCAGCAGCATAATTAGATGCATCACACATTAGCTAAAAGGTTGGTCATAGGTCAAGACTTCTTTTAGCTTAGTGAATGCCATATGACACTCCTTAGAGAAGTGAAATGGCACATGTTTAGCTAAAAGGTTGGTAAATAACTTAGCTATCTTACTAAAGTACTTAATAAAATTACGATAGACGACAGCATATCCAAAAAAAGACCTCACCTCTTTTACACAAGTGAGAGGGGGAAGATTAATAATCAAGTTTGTCTTGGCCTTGTCTACTTGAGTTTGATCTCTAGAAATAACATAGCCTAAGACTATCCCTTTTTGCACAATGAAGTGACATTTATCCTAATTCAAAGTCAAAATTTTCTCCCTACACCTTTTCAGCACTTTACTCAGATTAAATAAACAAGCATGAAAGGAATACCTAAACATATAGAAGTCATTTATGAAAATTTTCATGTATTATTCAACTATGGGAAAGCAGACATCATGCACCATTGAAAAGTAGCAGGGGCATTACAGTGTCCAAAAGATATGATTCTAAAGCCATATGTATCAAAGGACATGCAAAAGCAGTCTTGTTCTGATCGTCAAGAGCAATAGAGAGTTACATATAGCCAGAGTATCCATTTAAAAAGCAATAAAAAGAATGTCTAGCTAACATCTCTAACATCTGGTTAAGGAAGAGAAGAGAAAAATTGTCTTCTCCAGTGGCAGTATCCAATTTTCTATAATCAATGCAAACCCGTGACCCAGACTTGACTTGAGTAGGAGCTAACTCATTCTTATCATTCCTAATCATACTAATATCGGTATTCTTAGGTACAACTTGAACAAGACTAACCCACTTACTATCCGAAATAGGATAAATAATCATATGGTCTAACCACTTAAGGACTTCCTTTCTAACTACTTTCTGTAAGGTTGGGCTCAAATATCTTTGATGGTCATGGTTGCACAATTAAGGGATTAATACTATTGACATCCCCTAAAGTCTAACCCATGGCTTCCTTGTTCTCTTGAGTAAGGCAATCAATTTTTCCTCTTGGTCCCGGTCTAAGTTAGAAGCAATAATCAATGGTAATGATTCATCACGTCCTAGAAATGAATATAAGAGAGTCGGAAAGAGGTTTCAATTCAAGAGAAGCAGGAGAGAAATTAGACTCAAAAGTAGAAGCAATCAAACATTCAGCAGTAGAGCACAAGTCATTAAACTCAAACATATCATCCTCAGACTCATCATCAGTAAGAAAAGACTCATACTTAGCAGCTAACATGTTATCAAATTCATCACCAAAGATAGAGTCCTCTACGCACTTAAGTGTAGGAGTCTCTATATCATCAAAAATTGAAGGTTGTCTTTGCAAATAAAAAATGTTCAACGCTAAAGTCATGTTGTCAGAAGTCAGTTTCATAATTTATTTTCTTTAGTTAATTAGATCATTGGCATTAGCTAAGAAATGATAACCTAAAATGATAGGAACCTGATAGCAATATTCACTTCCTTAGTTTCCCACCTTAATCAGCACATCCTCTACCACACCTTTAAACAACTTAGTTGATATATTAGCTAGCTGAATGACCATCTTGGCAAGTTTCAGCACACCTAACCATCGCCTTTCGTACTCAGTGGAGGGTAGCAACGTGACACTGACCCCTAGGTCAAGTAATGCTATATGAATAAGCTAGTCCCCTATGACTATGGAAATAGTATAGAAACTAAGGTCCTTAT
Source organism: Carnegiea gigantea (assembly GCA_029747015.1). Lineage (NCBI taxonomy): Eukaryota > Viridiplantae > Streptophyta > Magnoliopsida > Caryophyllales > Cactaceae > Carnegiea > Carnegiea gigantea. The sequence goes on along the minus strand of JAKOGI010003449.1, from coordinate 4,138 downwards.
ACTTTATTAGAATCTGATGGGAAATGGTAGAACTAGCACTACAAGTTATAAAAGCTTTCTTAGGAATACTGGTGGCCCTCTTGGTAGTATAGAGATCCTTTAAAAATCTAGCATAAGGAGATAAATAATATCAATCAATAAAATGTTGATTTTGACTTGAAAGAATATCTCTCTTATCTTATTAACATGGGCTTGGTCTTTCTTTTTTAGCCTTTAGAGGGAAGGAGGTCAGACTTATGAACTCGTTCAATAGCAAAAAGGGAAGAAGAATCCAGAAAAGATAAGGGACCCACTTTATCAGCAGAGTGCTTCTCCTCAGGCTTTCCCTCATCCAAAGACGGGTCAAGAGGAAGATGATCATTAGAAGAATCACCATAGACACTATCAGTAGTATCCCTTAACTTACTAGATGAGTCAGTTTCAACAGAAGAAGAAGAAGAGGAAGAAGATGAATTTTGGAAGAAAGTGTGAGGGTATTTGTAAGTTCCTTTAGAATTTTTCACTTGATTATCAATCTCTCGACCTATCTAAGAGATATAACTACATTCACTTTTCTCAGAGTCTCACTAGGGTTGGCTCCAGAAGAAGGTGATAAGGCATGACCCTTAGGGTTCACGTCTAGTTGATTAGGAAAGTATCCAGCTCCCTAGTAGATGATGCTAATTAAAAAAATTATTCAGTCATCATTCTCATCATCTTTTTCATATGCGCATTAATATTCATCTCGAATTTACTATTTATTCTCCTCTCAATCTTATCAATATCAGTGTAACCAGGAGGAGGCTGAATATAAGCAACATGAGGTGGTGGTCTAGGTGTATTAGGCACACCCTAAAAAGCCAGTCTTTGGTATGAATTAGAAGGATGGGAGATGGGCTGAGACTTGTTTTTAGGAAATAATCCAAGGTAAAAGTTAGGGACCACAACATTTGGTCCACTACTTTAAGAAAAATTAGGGTCATTTCTCTACCTTGGGCTATATTAAGGGGAGAATGGATCATTCTTGGGTCTTTGATAGGCCATACTCAGTTGACCGTATTCGGTATGCAACTAGTGAGTAAGGGAAGGTCACGAACTCAGTATATGATTGAAGGCCTGATAGTGAGAATATGATACCATAGAAGTTTAAGAAGTACTGGGAGTCTGATCAGATAACCTCTTCAACAAGTTTTCTGAAATTGGTATCGTAGACTCTAGGTGACTCACATCAGAAAGAGAATGCATTCCACTCCTAGCAAACCTAGAACTCATATTATCATCCCTAGCGGTTTCCCACTGCGTAGTCTTCTTACCTAAGTCCTCTAAAAGTTCTCAAGCAGTAGTAATGCTCTTAGAAAGAATGCCACCCTGATACATGGATTTTAACATGGTTTTATGTTGTTGGTCAAGCCTTCTCAAAGTTCAATTCTAACAAGTCTTATTCTCTTAGGGTCTCTAATGTGACCATTCACATAATGCCCAAACCCACAAAACTAGTTTTGGTCTTTTCTTTTTCTAATTTTTTTGGGAATTTTTTAGTACACAAATAGAAATATAAAAACCTAAAATGAAACAAAAGCTAAAAATAAAATTAGAAAATCAAGATCCAAATTCGTAACAATTTACACAGAAAATTCAGAAAAAATCAAGGTGAACATGGATATTTTTTTTTTCCAATTTTTCTGACCTAGAGTAGTGCCCAAATTAAAAATAGAAAACTATTTCCAGAAATTATAAAAAATTCAAAAATTCTACAAAAATTCACCTTGATTCTAAAAATCCCTAGGAACCTATTAAAACAATCCTAAAAGCAAAATTAGCACTAGATTAGCATAGAAAAATCAAAACTGAAACCTAAACACATAAAAACCTCAAATGATTTCTTTTTCATTTTCAGGTCTGTCCCATGTGATACTTCCTGCTATGTCAGTTCTATTTTTTAACAAAAAATTAATCACTAATAAATACAAAATGTAATTAAAAAATCAAAATATAAACTCTTAAAAAAATAAAAACACAAGAATTCTAAACTAAAACAATTAAAACTAAACAATAGCCACTTAAAATAAAATAAAAAACACACTACAAAGATTCAATTCAACTAACTCAAGAGTTGCTTTGCAACCTAATTTCACAAATTCTATCCCCGTCAACAGTGCTAAAAAATTGTCATGATTTCCACAAGCATGCGATTTTTCGTTGTGGCACATATAGATGTTGTCCTCATAGATGAATTACGAAATTGGCCATTATGAACCTAAGCTATAATAGCGTTAGAATTTAGCCAATATTTATCAAACAGCTCACTAATTTTAACCTAAAAAAACTAAAGATTAAATTAGTTATTTGAGTACCTTCAAATTAGTAAGTAGATCAACAAATTGATTACGCACAATTCCACAACAATTTTATCCATTCAACTTGACACTACTATGGTAACAGAGAAACGAACTAGAAACAAGTTTCCACTACTTTTGTTCAATCAAAATTCAGCACAACCATAGAGATCTAAAATTCAAAATTCAAAACTAAACAAAGCAAAGGTGAAAGAGTACTTCACAATAGAGAGAGTCGAGCAATGTTTGCACCGGGATTGTAATCTTAGCAACTCAGGACAAAGGGAACAAAAGGGACTAAACTGGCTGCACAACCTAGAATCAAGCCAAATGCGCCAACCTATAAGCAAAACCAGCAAGCAGCCACAATAGCAAAGAACCCTCAAAGATCAAAACCCTGTAGCCGAAACCAGAAGATTTTCACTTAAAACAGAGAAAAATGGGGGAATGTCAATGTGGATGGAAATGAATTGAAAATTTGAACTTCAATAGCACTCAATTTCCGAAGATTTTACACTCTCCAATCGCAAATTTCATGACATCAATTTAGGAAACTAAAACCTAGGTCTAAATCTAAAATAAAAGGAAAACCTATGAAAACAAAAATTAAAATTGGTAATTAAAACTATACTCTCTCCATATACGCTCTCTTCTGCCTAGCTTCAACCTTGTCATCAAATTTATAGGCCCTCAGATCAAACTTTACAAGCACCATTAAACCTGAATTAAAGCTCCCAATTTACAGTTAGTAATTGGCGAATTGATAATGTTGAAGAAGATAAAGATAACAACTGGAGGTTGATAATGAGTGAATTGATGAGGGTGATTAAGGGAGGAGAGAGAAAGAGGAATTAAGTGAAAAAGGGAGGTATCGATTATGCGAAATGAATAAGGAGGAGTTTGGGGGGGGGAGGGGGGAGTTTGTTTTCTAGTGCATGGGTCTGCCAGGAAGCTGGAAAGAGAAAAAAGACTAGGGGGACAGGTCATATGAGCTGCGCATGACGGGTAAACAAGGCAGAGGGGAGGACTTGCTGGGCTGCGAAAAATGTCTGGGTTGCTGGCTAGGAAATAAAGAGAGGGAAACAGTCTAAGCTCTAGTAAAGGAAGGAAAGAAGTAAGAATGGTTGCAGACTAGGCCGAAGAAGAAAGAAAGAACAGGCCGAAGTGAGGGACAAACTAGGAGGAGGAGAGGTACCACGCTAGGGGGAGAAGAGGACTAGGCTCAGAGTTGGGCTGTTGGGATTTGGGTTGCGATGCTAACGACAAAGGACAGAAGAAGGGGCACATGCCATGGCAAGTGAGAGGGAGGAAGCGGATTAAGCTTAAGCTTGGGCCGTTTTTTTCCTTTTTTTTTTCACTTGATCTAATCATCTTTTCGATACAGTTTTTCTGAGAAATTAATTCATCCTCTCGAATTTATCAAATTCATAAAAAATAAACAAAAATATATTAAAATCCTAGTTTAGTTATTTATTTTTAGCAAATATTAGACAGTAAAAGAGTATAAAATGATATAATTTTAGGTTGAACAATATATATAAATATACATACATACATACATACATACATATATATATATATATATACACACACACACACACACACACACACATAACTATATAACTATATAGACACACACACACACCCACTTACACACATATATATAACTCTCTCTCTCTCTCTCTATATATATATGTGTGTGCGTGTGTACATGTGTATGTATATGTATATGTATGCATGTATGTATGTATGTGTATATATATATGTATTTATATGTGTATATATATATGTATGTGTATATATATGTGTGTGTGTGTGTGTGT